>JAJMCK010000026.1:0-114112 GCA_030572965.1 Wickerhamiella kurtzmanii | reverse complement strand
ATATTGACTTTTGCGTCAGCCCTTCCTTTTTTTCAACGCGTCCCCCCCCCCCCCCCCCCCCTTCGAACTTTCAATTTGTTTGAAATAATTGAGAGGTGCCAATCCAATCTAGCATACGCCAAACAATATGATCACCTGGACTAGCATTCCGATCGACAGGAACCAACTGATACTCTCTACTGTGCTGAGATGTGGGCAATCTTTCCGCTGGCGAAACATTGATGGCGTGTGGAGCATTTGCCTGAAAAGACGCGTCATTCTTTTGAAACAGGAAGAGGCAAATATCTATTTTGCAAGCATAGGAGATTCTGACGCGTCTCAAGAAGATACAAAAAAGAAATTGACATCCACAGAGGAGATAGTCAAGGATTACCTTAATCTGAGGGTGGATGTTGCCGACCTTTATCAAGACTGGCAACGTCGTGATCCCAGATTCGCTAAATCGAAATTGCAGGGAGTTCGCATCCTCAGACAGGATCCATGGGAGACATTATGTGCGTTTATTTGTAGCTCGAACAACAACATCAAGCGTATTTCAAAGATGGTCAATTCGCTTTGCACAGAGTTTGGACCCTTCGTTGCTAGCCATGATGGCCAGGACTATCACGACTTCCCTGAACCTCTTGCCCTCGCTGGAAAGAATGTTGAGCAGCGCTTAAGAGACCTTGGCTTCGGTTACAGGGCGAAGTACATCGTGCAAACTGCTAAGGCGGTCTCTGAGATGCCCGATGGATTGGCCTTCCTCACATCTCTCCGTGCAATACCTTTTGAGGAAGCTCATGAACATCTCCTTCAATTCTCAGGTGTCGGGCCCAAAGTCGCCGACTGTGTATGCCTGATGAGCCTTGACAAGCACAGTGTGGTGCCTGTGGACACTCACATCTACAAAATTGCATCCAGAGACTACAAAATTAGAGTCAAAGGCACCTCTGCGAAGGACTACAAGTACGTTCAGAACGAGTTTCACCGCATATGGGGAGACTATGCTGGGTGGGCTCACTCAGTGCTCTTTGCAGCTGATCTCTCCAGTCTCGACAATGGCATCAATATTACTGAGGCTTCAAAGGTGAAGCAGGAAGAATCTCCAGAGCCAGCTGTAAAGCGCCGCCGCCTTAGTGTACGGGAGCGTTTGGCCATTAAGAACGAACTCCACGCGACTGACTCGTCTACCATCGCTCAAGTAGTAAAGGTAGAATCGTCTTAAAACTTAGAATATACTTTAACTTGCATCTCACATATTTTGTTACAGGGTATTCCAGAATTTGTTTTCAGAGTTACATGTTGAATGGTTCCCCAATCCATACGAAGCCTGTTTAACTAACGTAACAGACCATATAGCAAGGTGGGACTCCTCACAGGCTTATATCTCCTATCAACACTAGCATTGAATCTTAATGTTTTAAGAAGCTACGTCTTCGAGATTCCTGTGTTAAAACTAACGAAAAATCAGTTAAAATTTATCCAGATTGCCAGCCGCCGAGAAGGTACACCGTTAGTGATCACGTGACTATTGTTTGGCTCAAGTGTCTGATTAGCGTCAGTTTGGTGACTCAGCTACATATCCCCCATTGTCAACTGAGATATATAGACCTCGAGTCTAGTTGTGTTCTTTGAGCACTACACAGGGGTAGACAAAGGCGAAGGACGTGTATTGGTATCAGAAACTCGATACAAATAACCATGGCTCTCGTTTTTCGTGACCAGCAGGTGTTGGTCCTGTCTCCAGGGTCCGATGTCACACGCGTTCAGATGGGTATGTCTGAATCGCTAGTGCCTGCAAGTATTGAGATTCCCACTGTGATCTACAAGCGCCGCGACAACGGACTATATCAAGGTGTAGCACCCGAGGATCCGGAGGATGCGGACCCCGTGCGACCAATAGTTAAGGGTGCTATTGTAGACGAGGCCGCTCTCCATTACTTTTTCAAAATCGTCTACACATCCTTGGCTCCTAAAGCACAGTACACCCTTCCTCCAGCATTGTATTTTGTGACTTCACTAGCTTGGAACCGAAGACAGATTGAAAGACTTGTAAACTACTTGTTTGAAGAAGTCGGAGTACCAGCAGTTGCACTTGCCCTTCAAGGAATTGTATGTTCCTACGCCTATGCAGCCAGTGACTGCTTGGTGATTGACATTGGGCATGAGAAAACAGAAATTACTGCTATTCACAATTTTGATGCCAACAGGCACGCGTCGGTCATCGTCGACGAGGGAAGCACAAGCATCAATAAGGAGCTAGCAGTGAAACTCAAGCCACAGGGTCTCAGCGATGATCAAATAGAAGATCTCAAGCGCTCACCAATATACGAGATTCTATCAAAATCAACTCGAGCGTCGAATAACATTGGTGCTGAGAACGATGATGATGATAATGGTCTTGTGGATGTAGCTGCTATTGTTTCTAGTGGCAGGGCCCGTGAGATCCTAGAAGAGCGTGAGAAGCAAAACCAGGGCCAAAACAGGGTTGTTCCCAACTCTGAGCTGTCCACCAATACATTCACCGATAAAAATGGCCAAGAACTCGAGATTGGCAATGTCCGGTTCGAAGGTTCCGACAAGTTGATCAGGGCAATTGTTGCTGGTGTTGGTGAAATAATCTGGAGACTTCGGCCACGACAACAGCAGCAAGTGCTGGATAGTGTAATTTTGGCTGGCAAGTGCTCCAGGATCACCGGTCTTCGGGAAGCCCTAGTTGCTGCCATTGAGGAGCAGTATATCATCAAAGGTTCGAGCAGCGCGGCAGATGTTGCAGGGTCTGCAATCATCCAGCCAACACCATCAGCAGACGACTCTCCTCAACAAGCACCGACATCGGTAACTGTTGCCCGCGTGCTCGACCACTTCCCAGAATGGAAGAATCAAGGAGCAGAAAGCCTAGGTTTCCTTGGAGCTCAAATCGGAGCTAAGCAGGCATTCACTGCTGGTTTGGAGGGTGTGTTTGCGTCACGACAAGATTACAACGAGGTAGGACCTCAGTGTATCTGGGATGTATACCAGTAGAGAGCTTCTCGGGGAGCTGTCGCATTGTAATACTAGTACAAAAGAATAATTAATATTTAGTACCTTAAGGATTGTTAGTTTCTGTGAAGTTGGGTTGAAATATCCATGCCAGACGGAGACATATCTAGGGCACGGCGTTTTAGACATACATGCATCGCTTAGTCCCCCAAATGTAGCACGTGACCATTTACCGAACCCGACCCATTCAACTGCGTTGCCACGCGAAGTTTATATTATGCTACCCTAAACGCTTTTAGGACCGTTCAAATTGACTTTAACCCCCTTTTTGACGGACAGACGGTACCTATCAATTACAGGTTGTAGGCCGTAAGGCATTCAACATGTCTGACTCGGAAGAAAGAATTGCTGCCTTGGTCCGTCAGGCCATTCGTCAAGAGTTAAAAGACTTCAAAGATGAGTTGAGTACAGAACTTGATGACCTTCGGTCTCGAATATCTCAACTGGAAACTAGACCAGGACCCGCTTCAACATTTCAAAATGCAGGCCAGGAGCTCGAACCGGTCACATCTTTAGGTGGACGCTCCACACGCTCTATGTCCTCGGACTCAATCTGTAGCTTCCGATCAAGTTCACCCTCGCCAACCCTTCTTCCTACAATTCTGTCCAAGGTTGGCGCCAGAGTCCATCGAGCGTTGTCTCATTCAAATGGTAGCCTTCCGTCGTTCAGTCAATTGCCCCAAAGTTTTGTGCCGCTTCCTTTTCATCAGCAGTCACCATCGCCACTACCCTCCCAACCTCCCCCCACGCAGCAGTTCCTAATATCAACTGCGCATGTAAATGGCCCTGTCGTGATTCGCAAAAACTCTGGATTATCCGCAAAGAGCGCCGAGCAACATTTAAAGAACCCACTTGAAGCACACAATTACTTCATGGAGGGGATCCCGTCTCAATTAGTGGGGGATGGAATGCCATTCTTGAGAGTCACTCACAAAAAGAAAGTACAGCGAGTGCTTCGTCTGGACCTCGAGTGCGGCACCATCAGTTGGAATATGAACAAATCTTCGGCTAAGATCTACTTGGATAGAATTTGTGAAATCTACGCTGCTGAGGAAGCTCGAATGTATAGGGAGGAGCTACGCGTGAGCGCAGATATGGCGCCTCAATGGATTACAATCATTCACCAGCGCCCTGGAGACTCTAAACTTAAAGCTTTGCACATGGTGATGAACACCCAGCTTGAGTTCGAGTCGCTGCTCAGCTGCTTGTTCCAACTAGTGACTTACCGACGCGAAATTATGAGCGGCTTGGCTGTATCTGGCGAGAAGTTTGTTGATATACACTGGACGCGTTCAACTCAAACTTCGGATGAGAAACTGAGCTTCCAACAAGTTGTTGGACTCTGTGGGCAGTTGCACGTCAATGCCACGCGCCAGTTTATTCGCAGCGTTTTTGAAGCAGCCGATACAGACAATAGTGGTTACCTTGATTTTGACGAGTTTAAAGGGTTCGTGAAGCTTTTGAAGCAGAGACCAGATGTTCATCGGATTTGGCAGAAGTACCAGATTGGTGATTCACAAGCCGCCCTGATGAAGTTCGTCACTGAAGTCCAGGAAGAGTCGTGGGATCAAGTGGGGTCGACTATTCAAGTTTGTGATGAGAAGGGCCTCGCCGAAAGCGATTTTGTAGACTTCCTTGTGTTGAGTAAAGCATTTCCTGCTTTGAACAACAGCCTCGATGCAACGGTGGCAGCTGATCTTGACCGACCCTTGAATGAGTACTGGATCTCGTCTAGCCACAATACTTATTTGACTGGAAGACAAGTGGTAGACTCTTCATCAGTTGAATCCTATGTCCGCGCACTGCAGGATGGCTGTAGATGCCTCGAGATCGACTGTTGGGACGGGCCGAAGGGGCCCATTGTGTATCATGGCTCATCAATAGCCCGCTTGACAACGGCAATCTCATTTGACGATGTGATAGAGTCTGTGTTGAAGTATGGATTTATTTCCTCACCCTTCCCAATTATACTCTCGCTCGAGATCAGATGTAATGATGCGAACCAACGTTATATCGTCAAGACGCTGAAAGCAGTTCTCGCAGGGCTATTGGTGACTGACAGACTTGATGGTAGCAAATCTACTAGGCTGCCTAGTCCTAATGAGCTCAAACATCGGGTGCTCATCAAAGTCAAGACTTCCTCAAACGTTCAGTCGGAATCCTCGCCATCGACGGCTTCACTGCCAGTTTCTGAGAACTTGAGCTACACCGGAGAAGGCAGTAGCAGTGACGAAGCATTATGGGGAGTCGAGGAAGGCGTACCAAAAACCAAGAAAGCACAAAAGGTCATTCCTGAACTAGCAGAGCTCGGCGTCTATTTGAGCGGCTATACTTTCAGGGGGTTCAACACGCCCGAGGCGGAGAGCCCATATCATATCTTCTCATTCTCTGAAAAATCATTGAGAACTAGACTTCATGATCGTCGACGTGGTCAAGAGGTGGTCAGCCACAACAAGACTCATTTGTCCCGAGTTTACCCATCACCCTACAGAATCATGTCGTCGAATTTTGATCCGATTCCGTTCTGGCAAGCTGGAGTCCAAATGGTAGCTCTCAACTGGCAACGCAATGATGTTGGCATGCAGCTAAACAACGCATTCTTCTCTCCTCGAGTAGGATATGTCCTCAAACCGGATTGGTTACGACCTGGAAATCACCTGGTTGAAAATCGGAACTACAGCATAACAATTGAGGTAGTCTCGGCTCAACAACTTCCTCGGCCCCCTGAGCTCAAGGCTGAGGAAGTATTGAGCCCGTATGTTGTTGTCCAAGTTTATGGCTTATCTTCAGAGAATGATGCGCTGCCCCAATGGCAATCGACCGTGGTGGAGCATAACGGCTTCAACCCAATATGGGATTTACGCTTCAAGTTAAGCGTCCCAGCAGTGAGCCTTCCTTTTATTTGCGCGCGCTTTTGTGTGGGAACAGGCGAACACTTCTTTGCTTTCCATACTGTACGCTTGGTGAGCATAGGCCGAGGCTATCGACACATTCCACTACAGAATGCCCAAGGAGAAGATTATCTCTTTTCATCTTTATTTATCAAAACGTCTGTCGATTTAAAATCGTAAGACTAAGTTTTTGTACATACATACATTTATATATATATTGGTCGCAACCAGCTTCAACTAACCAGTTCTCATTGCAGCATCCTCTTCTACTCTTGGGGTTCCGGCTAGGAGCTCGCGGCGGATTTCCGGTGAGATTTTCGGATGGGACTGAAGGCGGCAGACTGCTAAGAGGGCATCCCGTTGATCATCGGTGATGTCGTTCTTATAGCGCTGAATAAATACAAGGAAGCTCTGATGCCAGATAACCGGCAGCTGTTTCTCATACTGACGGAATCGCACAAAATGGAAGACCATTGAATCGATCACTTTGTAAGGAAGAGCATACTTCTTGTCAAGAAGCACCTTGATAACAAGAGAGCTAGGGCCAGAGTACTCGCTCTCGGCCACGTGCATCAAAGCGGCGGCAGAGTGAAGAGCAGGAATGCTGACGCGTGCCATGACGCTGCTAGCAATCAGAGCCTCTCTCAGACTACACCGTCCGGATTCAAGCAGTGGAAATAGGAATCCTTTGAAGAAAGCGGCGGGTTTATAAAGGGCCTTCTTCAGCGAACGATAAACGTGATAGTTGACGGTCTTATCTGACTCCACTTGGTCGCAGAATCGGTCAAGGAGCACTTCTGTGATGAACCTGTGAGCCTGGTTGGATGGCAAATTAGACACAAAAAGTTTGGTGGCTTCATAAACTGCTTGGTTCGACCAAGACGGTGGGTTCGTGACATAGAGAATATCTCTCCAGTTCTTGAGCGAAGGAATGATCTTAAATGCACGGGGCAAACGGCCACTTCTGAAACGAGACAAAAGCTCACCAATCTGAGTATACACTTCAATGACCTTAGGGGGAAGCATAACACCTTCACCACCCTGAGGCTCTGACCAGGTTCCGGCCTTCTTCATCTCCATTTCTCTCACTTTCTCCATGATCTTATCGGCAAGAGTGACGGCTCCACCATTCTGTTCCTCAACGTATCGCTGGAAAATAGCATCCTCGTCAGGGTCGACATCGAGTTCCAATTCTTCGTACTCGAGCTGTTCCTGTTCTTCGTCTGTCCAGGCATTCTCAGCCTCTTCTTCGTCTTCATCGTCTTCAATTTCAGCAGAGCCTGAAGCTTGACGACGGTATCCTGTATGAGCATCTTGGTGAAGCTGGTCAGCTCTCTCCTCTTGCTCAATTTCAAGCTGCTGCTCACGAGCTAGCTCAAGAATCTTTTTCGTGGTTGCAGGTGCAATGACCGATTCACCAGCATCATCGTCAATGGCCTTTGTCTGCTTTGATTTAGATGATCCATGAACTCTTAGATGACCGTTGCCTTCTTCAATGGATTTGTGCAACGGACCATGCCGTTTTTTCACACCAGCTTCCTTTGGCATGTTAATATTTTTCTTTTGGGTGGAAAAGGTCAGCTGAAAAATCTCGATAAATCACTGTGAGCTTGGAAAACTTAAATGCTGCATCTGCACGCGCTTAAGCAGCGAAGATGGGATTATATAAGTAAGGCCAGAAATACACAGAAGATGAACGCGCACAATATTTATAGTTTGGTAGTTATAAAAAAGAAAGATCACAAACTTGAAATCTTGAAGAAGCACGTGAAATATTGATTGTTCGATTTTTTCGGGGTCATGCAATTAACTCGGCTTTCATCAAGCACATATCACGTGATAGATAGGCCTTTGGGAGAGAGAATTCTCTGACAAGGGCAGAAATTCTGCAATGCTCTTAAATGGCTGGGAGAAAGGTGGGAGCTGCATAAAGCTTTTGTTTATGCCATAAGAGCTCATGCATCATCCTCGGTCGTGAAAAGCTCCCCTATACAATCTACTTTCGACAGTTGATTTTAGAAAAAAATGAAGAGAAGTCGCGCTGACGCTTTGGAGCCAGCCAAAAGATCGAGACAGTCCTTGAATGCGACTCCAGTTCTGTCGAGCAAGCGCTTGAATGTCTACATGTTTGGCTCGGGCACCATTTGCGAACTTGGCCTGGGCCCTAATGTTACAAACGTTAAGCGTCCGCGATTAAACCCCCTACTTCCTGCAGACGACGTTGGTATTGTAGCTTTGGCATGCGGTGGTGCACACACTCTTGGTCTTGACTACCAAGGGAAGCTGTGGACATGGGGTCAAAACGACTCCGGGGCTTTGGGCCGGTTCACTAAGGAGTCTGAGGCCGAGATTGAAGAAGATAATGACTTGAACTCCAAGGAGAGCAGCCCCGGACGCGTTCAGGGCCTTCGTGATGATATTACTTTCGTTGCTGTTGGAGCCACCGATAATATTAGTGCTGCCATTACTGACAAGGGTCGCGTGTATGCTTGGGGAACGTTCATTGATGATGGTCAAAAGGCATTTGCTCCCGGAATTAAGTATCAAACAACGCCCTACCTCCTGCCTATTGTCAAGAATGCTATTGCCCTGGCTGGTGGTAAGGATCATATGCTCATTCTCACCGCTGATGGCAAGGTATATGCCTGGGGTGTTGGATCAAGTTACCAGCTCGGTGTTCCCGTGCGTTCGTCCCTTCGTACTCGCACCCATGGCCCACTCCGAGTGCCTAAAGTCAAGGATATTGTCTCTATTGCTGCAGGTGACTACCAGAGCTTCGCTATCGACGCTAGCGGCAAGGTCTTCGTTTGGGGCTTGAATAACTTTGGTCAGTGCGGCGTGAGCGACCATGTTGGACCCAACGCATTCATTGAAAAGCCCACTCATGTTCCTTACTGGGACGATAAGCACCTCGTGCAGATTGCCAGCGGCAGCCATCACACTATTTGGCTCACTGGCTCTGGAGACCTCTACACAATTGGCGAGACAAACTTCCACCAGCTCGGAGTTCCAAATGATGACCTTCCTGAGAACACTGTCCGTGAGCAGGACGGAACTCCATCATTTGTTCCTACACCTCTCAAGCTAACGAAGGGCGCGAGCGAGGAAGAGAGCGTCAAGCTGCCTCCTATGAAGTACATTGCTGCAGGAACTGATCACTGTCTTGCGCTTTCACGTGAGGATGGCTCTACTTGGACTTGGGGCTTCGGCGAGGTCTACCAGCTGGGCCACGGAAAGCCCGCTGGCGAGGATGGCCCTGAGGACGAGCCTGTTCCTACGCGTATCAAGAACACGGCCACCACCGGTGTAGATATGGTGTGGGCCGGTGCGGGCGGACAGTTCAGTGTAATTGCTGCTGTAGCCCCAACTCCTGAAGCGGCTAAAAAAGAGTAAACCGCAGGAGGCACGAATGTATAACAAATTAGCACTATGAAAAAAAACAGATGATGTGAATCAACACTCTGATATTGGGCTCATCATTGAGTTTCATTTTTGTTCAAATTAATCAGGAAATATAAATTAAGATTGTATCACAGTCTCACATTGTGGCCGTGCTCTTTTAGCAGATCCTTAACTTGACGAACTGTGTATTCGTTGCGGTGGAACATGCCAGCTCCGAGCGCAGCATCGACATTGGTCTCAGTAAACACTTCATCGAAGTGCTCTGGGCGACCAGCTCCTGAGGATGCAATCACGGGAATGTTAACAGCTGACTTGATATCAGAGACAAGCTCAAGGTCGAAGCCAGAATTAGTGCCGTCCTTGTCGATACAATTGAGAAGGATCTCGCCAGCTCCAAGCGCCTCTACAGCTTGTGCAAGCTCATAAGCCCCAAGGTCGCGAGACTCGCGTCCGCCCTTAACTGTGCATTGATACCAAACATACTTCTCTCCGTTTGGTCCTGGGAACTTTGTTTCTATAGTATGGTGTTTGGTGTCGCTAGGAGACTTCACGTAAACCCGTTTGGGGTCAATGGAGACCACCACAGCTTGTGCTCCATAGGCTTTCGAGATTGTCTCAATGGGCGATGAACCGGTACCCTTACGGCCAGCCGCATAGAACTTTTCGGCGGCATCAACGGCGTCGCTTCCAATTGAAACCTTGTCAGCTCCTGAACGGAAGTATAGCGTTGCAATATCCAGAGCAGGAACAAGCTGTTTCGTTACAGGGTCAACTGTATCCCTAATGCCACCACCAATAGTGAGAGGAACAAACACCTCCTCAGAGGCCTTCTTTACCACCTGTACCATTGGCTGATCCTGTAGGGGTGAGTCACGGAAAGATGTGATATTCAAGAAAGTCACTTCGTCTGCACCTTGATCATAATACTTCTTGGCAACCTCAACAGGCTTGCCGAGATTGCGAACCTCGCCTTCATTTCTGACGTCGTATTGATCACCTTTGGTGACAACAATGTCACCTTGGTCGTTTGTACGCACATCAAGACAAGCAATTACACGGCTTGTAAGTCCTGAGCGTTCGTCGTTTTCGACTGCAGGACCGTGCTTGTTGCCTTCGAGGAATGCTTTGATGACCTCGAGACCAGCCTTGCCAGACTTCTCGGGGTGGAACTGGGTGAAAAACATATTGTCTTTAGCGATTGCTGCAATGAATTCCTCATCTCCATATTTACAAGTTGCAGCCTCCCAACCTTCAGGAATGGGGTTTGATGGCGACAATATGGATGCATAAGAGTGTACGAAGTAGTACTTTTTGTGAGGGTCAATTGAGTATAGCGTCTTGTTCGAGGTGAGCTCACATCCACTCCAGCCAATGTGCGGGACAGACTTTGAAGTGTTGTCAAACTTGCTAACAGCACCGGGAATTATACCAAGTCCCTTAGAACTTGGGGATTCAGTTGACGATCTGAATAGAGATTGTAGGCCCACGCAAATGCCCATGATAGGCTTTCCCGAGGCAGCATACTCTTTGATAGGCTCTACAAGGTCTCTTGCGAGCACATTGTCCATGAAATGTCCGAAGTTTCCGACGCCAGGCAGAATTACTCTGTCGGCGTTTACAAGTGCTTCTGCTTCCTTCGCATTGTGAACAAGCTTGATGTTATAGCCCAACTTTTTGATAGCATTTTCAAGACTGCGAATGTTACCACTGTCTACGTCAATCACATAGACATCTTTTCCAGACTGTGTCGATGCCATTGTGCGCCGATACACTATTTCGAGTGATTGAAGTGAAATTTAAGCAGGCCGTTGTAATAATCAGTCATTTGACAGTTGGATTGAAATGGCGTAAGCACTACGGTTTGGAATTGTATGGACTTTTAAGTTGGGACTATTCGAGGCATATTCTAGATTTCATTAGCTATTGATAGGCACAGCTTTAGAGTAGTCTATGCATGCACGATACAGTATATCCGCAGCATTGGGCTATGCAGTGGGCTTGTTCGACAGCAAGTTACATTCATCAGGCCGATCCTCAAATAATAGCGATTCAAAATTTACAGGAAATAAAGCATATACCAGAGCAATTTGGAGAAGTGTAAGCTCCCGGCTCCGTTCTTGACCATATGGTTCCCAAGGCTTTGATGGGATAGTGTAGAGAATAGATGAGTTGGCTGTAATGTAAAGCTTGCATGGACATCAGTTGATGTGTATCCTTGGGCTCTAACGGCTCCGGGAATTTCGGCTCCTTGCTCTATACTTTCGATATTATCCTCTTCTTCAGTTCTCAGTGCCTGCGCAATTGAGATTTCCTTCTTTTCAAGGTTATAAACAACATAGGCACTGCGCAGAAAAGTGTCGCCAAGAATGAAGTTTGAACTAAGCGCTGGATAAAGGCCAACCATGCATTGAGGTTGATTATCGGCCGTCTCGTGTATGGGAATAAGAAGCTCAGAGAATGGGACCTCAATATGAATGCCACTTAGGTCGAAAATAAGCCCACTCTGGGCAGAAAGGCTTTCACAAGGGAGTATATAAGCTCCGAGACCATCACTAAACATTGCGCCGATGCTATCCATGAGCGGTTTGAGAATTTGGTCCGGTAGCATCGAATAAGTAGTGCCAGAGTCGAGCAGGAATGGCAGTGCAAATGAACTGACTGCAGCTGTCGCATTTGAAGCTTTATCGAATAGAGATATCCCGTGCAACATCACACTGAAATCGATCGGGTGGTCTATTCCCTGATAGGTACTAACCATCGGGATTGTTTGTAGCTGACCAGCATACTTTGAATGATCTACTGCACCGAATAATAACCTTCCACTAGAGGAATCAAGTGTGTTCAGCCAAAGTGAGTAGGCAACAGCATCAATGATACCATTATCCTTGAGCTGTTGGGGGATGTTGCAGTATGACGGGTAGATGTCGCCCTCTCTGTCTACGTGCCTCCCCATGGCTTCTGTGGCCATCATTCCAATCCCCCAGACTGCCTCGGAGGAGTTTGCCCTCGTAGCCACGGCAAAGTTGGCTGAGTCTAGAGCAAGAGAGCCTCCAAGGTGCAGTACATCGGTACAATAGCTGCCATTGGCGAAGGTAGAGTCGCCATAACTGATGCTAAACTTTGGCTCCGATGTATTCCATTGGAATGTTGAAGACTGTGCATAATTGAACATGAAATTCTTATCGCATTTGATCGAGTGAAGTGATGTCGAGCTTTTTTCCCTGCACAGCGGGTTCTTCGAGGACATCAGCCACAAGTCGCTTGAGCCTGTGTCTATTTGAACGGATACATGTTGGATCGGGCTACCAATGGACAATGTAGTTCGGTAAAAAGTGATTTTGTTCTCTATCGGAACGTCAATTGATCGCTTTGCGTGGTCTTGGTCTTGAATCACACTGTGTTTCGATAAATCAAACGAAAGGTGCTTTTTCTTCAATTGACCCGCATCAGCGGCTGCGACTACTCCAATGCATGATAGGAGGATGAACCTCCAAAACATCCTGTGCTACTTCGGGTTCATAGCTCCTTGGAACTCCATCCATATTTTAATACACGGTTTAAGCTTCAGTTGCATCGTTGAGGACTCGCGATAATAAGAAGCGATGAGGGTGATGCTTTGATGCCAAAAGCTTAAAGGTAGGAACATCAAGCTATATCGCGGCACGGGTAGCTATCGTCCCCAAAGTAGGGTAGGGTGACAGGACAAGCCATTGCGATGAAGGATCATGACCTTTTTAATCAAGAGGGCAGCAGAACGTGGGCTAGCTGGTGGTCATCGATTTTAAGTTTCATTGAGCACTGACTAGTCTGATCAATGCGACCAACTTAGAGAGCGGATTGAATAAAACTACAGTAGTTTGATGAAGCCTATTTGCAAGTTAGTGACTATATGAATGCATATATGGTTTGTGATTGATTTGAACCGTTTTCTTTTTGAATCTAGGCTTGACGCTTAGCACGACGCTCGCGCACAGCGTGTGCAAGATCACGAAGCATAGTCTCTGTGGTCTCGAAGTTCACGCACTGGTCAGTAATTGACACACCGTATTTGAGGTTGGCCTTACCGGTCTGGTCGGTCTTCTGAGCACCCTCGTGGATGTTAGACTCGACCATCACGCCAATCAAGCGGTCCTCGCCCTTTGAGATCTGCTCAGCGACAGATGCGAGGACCTTAGGCTGGTTGCGGTAGTCCTTTTGGGAGTTGCCATGGCTGCAATCGACCATGATGCCAACGTTCTTGTTCTTCTCGCCGAGGCTAGCCTTGACCTTGGAGACATTGGCCTCGTCGTAGTTGGTGCCAGAGGTAGAGCCACGGAGGATAATGAAACAGTTCTCATTGCCCTTAGTGGTGGTGATAGCCAGGACGCCCTGCTTGGTGACACCCATGAAGTGGTGGGAGTGGGAAGCGGCCTGAATAGCATCGACAGCCACAGTGATAGAGCCATCAGTGCCGTTCTTGAAACCAATTGGGAACGAAAGACCAGATGCGAGCTCACGGTGGAGCTGGGACTCGGTGGTACGAGCACCAACAGCGCCAAGGGAAAGAAGGTCTGCAAGGTACTGGGGAGACACAGTGTCGAGCATCTCAGCAGCAATGGGAACACCAAGGTTGGTCAAGTCAGTGTAGAGCTGGCGGGCCACGCGGAGACCCTTGTTAATGTTGAAGGTGTTGTTGATATCAGGATCATTAATTAGTCCTTTCCAGCCGATAGTAGTCCTTGGTTTTTCGAGGTAGGCACGCATGATCACAACAAGGTCATCTTTGAGCTCGTTGCTCAACTCTTTAAGCTTCTTTGCGTACTCAATAGCCGCCTCGGGGTCGTGGATGGAGCAAGGGCCGACAATGACGAGAACCTTATCGCTCTTCTTGTTAAGGACTTCAATAGCATTGCGACGACCTTCAACAACTGCACGTTGGCTCACTGCAGATGCTGGAAGCTCTGATTGAAGGTAGGCGGGGGGCACAAGCGGGTCGTAGCCAAGAATGCGCACGTCCTCGCCTTCTAAAGCGGGAGTGCCGAGACGGGAAATTCCATCGGGGCCGAACATGGGACTTTGCTCTCTAGCCATTTTTTCTGAAGTATTTCACAATAATGTGGTGACTTTTTGTATGTGGATTGGAAGAGTTGACAATTAAGTCGTCGAGGTTTGGTTGACTCAATTGTTCACTACAGTGGACTAGATTTCGATTCACGTGGTCTATGAGACGCAGGGCTTTTTAATGCTGCGGTTACTATAGCTGTATGAAAATTTGTGCTGAAAAAAAATGGGTCATAATCAGGTGATGACATCATGAATATTTCACCGAGTCTGACTGACTGGGGCACGTTGCTGCGAGGTACCAGGATGCGTTGCGATTGTGACTGATTGCGTGAATTAAATTCGTATATACTTTTTCGAACTCGAGTTAATTAGGTTCCTCGGTTGATTCAGGCCACCAGAAAGGAGTCAAGGCCTGAACCATTGTCTGTTTTCCTTCGATTCCATCGACATGGAAGGCATGCCCTAGCTTGTCGAAGCGGATCAACCCTAGTCCCACATTTCCAAGTGCGGCAACTACGCTTCCAGCCGCGCGTTTAGGAGGTCCGGCTCTTTTGAAAGGGGAAGTTCCAAATGGACTATCGACGAACATAGAAGAAAGCTCTTGAGAGTCAGGAACAGGACTGTCATCTTTGATCTGAGCTCCAGGCTCAACACCAAAATCGACTGGTTGGTAAAGTTCCTCGGGCACCTCGTCATTATCATGGGTAAACACTATTGGTGATATTCTCTTTCGGACAGCACCATGATGATGTGTTCTAATTGTGAGCTCTTGACCAACGTAGCATCCTTTGTCGAAGTCAATTCCTCCCATAAAGTCGATACAGCTATCAAGTGGCAATGCCTTGTCAGGAATCAGTTCCTTAGCTCCCTCGGGAATTCCGAGAAGGTAACGACGTAAATCATATTCCGCAATGCTTCC
This sequence comes from Wickerhamiella kurtzmanii, assembly GCA_030572965.1. Taxonomy (NCBI): domain Eukaryota; kingdom Fungi; phylum Ascomycota; class Dipodascomycetes; order Dipodascales; family Trichomonascaceae; genus Wickerhamiella; species Wickerhamiella kurtzmanii. The sequence continues at coordinate 98,836 of JAJMCK010000026.1, read as the reverse complement.
AAGTGTAGCAGCATCTGCTCCAAGAGGGCTAGCCTCGTCTATAGGTACAATAGATCGTCTTCCAAACTGGGGGGCGCGAGTGTCTGTTATAGACAGCGTAGATGAACTTTGGAGGTCGTTTGAAGTTTCAGTGTCATTCCAATCGAACCACACATTATAATTGTCCAAAGCTGCGAGATCAACATTGGATGTAAGAACATGGAAATCTAAAATTCTCAAGACTCTGTCAACTAGGGATGAATCAATCTCGAGTAAATAGCAGTGAGAGCCATCGAATCCACTTAGGTGTTTGTGCACATCAGTTCTATCATGTGCCTGATAAACGAAAGTATCTGCGACGATTCGGCCCTTGGCATTCAGCATAGCAGCATACCTGCCAATTTTTGTCGGATCATCATAATCTGGGGGCCTCGTAGTCAAGAGTCCATTCAAAAACTTGGAGGCGTCGGGGCCATATACAGCGATCAAAGATCGAGGAAGTCTAACCTGACAGCTATCAGGAATTCCTAAGGGAAGTGTTCGCGCTACTGAGCTGAAGAGGCGACAATGTCCAAGCGTCCAGCGCATTTGACAGTGTGACTCTGGGTCTGGAGCCGGAGGCAATTATGTGAGCTTAGACGAATTGCTGAGAACTACGAATAGCTGATGAAGAGTCTACTGGACCTAATCGTAAAGGCGTTGGGAGAAGTTAGCAGGAAGGCTGATTAGCTACAATTTGTGTTGGATAGTTAGATCTTGTAGTTAGTTGTTGTAGTAGTTAAGTTTACTAGAGCATGAACTACCGAGGCACTGTGCTTTAGTGTAGTCAAAATATTGACGCTTTATTTTTTATGTTCACTAACCGAGCCCAGGGTTCAGGTTTGAAAGTCTGCAAAGCCTAACGAAAGAATTCACGAAGCTTCCTAAGAAGTTTCGGATAGACGCCTCACCGTTGGCCAGCCGTTAGTATGAATATCCATGTCTAATTGCATTTAAAAGTTTTACACGTGACACATGACATTTGTCAATTTAGCATCATATTCCCACATATGCTTTGCAGTCATGGACATGGGATCGAGCCAATTAACGATCATGTAAAAAATCAAGGTCTAAATTAAGACACATAATGCAGCCAGCGATCTTCGGCACAGAGGCGAGATTTCGTACATTTGGTAGTGGTGTGCACGTGAAACTTTGAAGATAGAGCCGCTCCACTTGATAGTCACTAATTTAATGTCACTAACTTTGGCCTGGACCTTCTACAAACGCATGGGCTCACGTGAGCTCGGTTAGCAGCATGCGAGAGGGCGGGCGATGCACCAAAGAAAAAAAGAAAAATTGAAGCCAAAAAACGAAGTGTGAACAAAAAGGGAAATCCAAATCAAACCGAAAAAACACCGCAAATTTCAGTATCTAGTTCAACTAAATTACGGTCTTACAACCTCCTAAACTCTTAACCGATTAGATTTTTTCAACTTAAAGTTAGAATTTCATTTGAAACATCAAGTCAAGTCAAGCGAGAAATGGCATGGGATTGGAAATTAAAAAAGCCATGCTAGAAAGTATATATTGGGTTAGGGGAGTGTGTGCCTTCTGCGAAAAGGCAAAAAGGGGGGAAAGGGCCTCTGACATATCCAGGAAACATAATTCGCCCATAGAGCCTCTCGCCTCCCTCGCCTGTACGCTTTCTTTCCTAGTGCTTAGTGCCTTTTGGTTTTTGTAGTCACGCTGTGTGGCCACTGTCCTTCACCCCACCCGGCACACACGTATAAGGGATTTTTTTTTTTGGACCTTCCGGCTTGAAATAAGTCCCCGTTATTTTGACTGTTGTTAAATATTTATATTTGACACTTGGGGACTAGGAAATTCCCGAGGCCTGCTTTTTGCCTACACAAAAAATATATACCAGAGTGGAATGGCAACCTTAAGAACCCTTCACATGTCTGAAGAAAGTCGCCGCTTGTACTCGCCTACTCACTACTCAGTAGGCCCGAAATCCTCTACCAAGTCCGGTGCTACTTCCAATGCTGGTGTAAGTTCCGGCAGTGGTATCTGGCAAACCCCGTCCAAGCCGATGTCTTCTGCAGGAGTATGGGGACCTCCAGGCACTCTTTCGTCTGCGGGCTCCTCGGCTACTCTTAAAGACCAGGCAGGTGCTTCCTCCCAAGGAGGTGTCCCGGCTTTTGTATCCGGAAGGTCGTCTATTATGCCGATGCCCCTAACTCCGATGGGCGCCAACTCAGCTGGCTCGTCGCATATTCCGATGACGCCTCCACCGGGTATGGTACCCAGGCCATTAAGTCGTGAGAGCTTGAGTTCGTTGGCATCGTCTTCATCTTCGATTACAAGCGCTATGGGTCCTGGCCAGGCCGTCAAGACTTCTTCACAGGGATCGGCCCAAGCTATCCAGCAACCCCATCATCACAGTTCTCAGGTTCAACCGATGCAGTCGTCACAATCTGCTGGCCATCAACATCAGATGCAATCAGATCACCATGCGGCATCTCGTACTACTAGTGTTTCCTCCAAAGACGACGAGATTATCCCTACGGCCATCGTCGTCAAAAATATTCCGTTCGCCATCAAGAAGGAACAGCTTCTTGACTTTATGACCCAGCTCGGCCTTACTTTGCCTTACGCTTTTAATTATCACTTCGATAATGGTGTTTTCCGCGGATTGGCCTTTGCTAACTTCACGACTTCGGAGGAAACAGCCGTGGTCATCTCCACTCTTAATGGCCGTGAGATCGGCGGCAGAAAGCTCCGGGTTGAATATAAAAAGATGCTCCCTTACCAGGAACGGGAGCGTATAGAGCGTGAAAAACGCGAGCGCAGGGGCCAGCTTGAAGAGCAACACGCAAATGCCACTGTTGGCTCATCCTCCTTGCCTTCAATGTCTGTCTCCCCCTCACCGTCTGCTCCCTCCAGCCCTATGCAACAGCAGATCACTCACCCTGAGACGCTGGCTCTATTGGCTCAAAGAACCTCTTCTGGTTCTTCAGCTACTTCACAGCTGACTTCTACACGGGTGAATATGAATGACCCCGAGACGCTCAGTATTTATTCGTCTCTGCTTTTGTTCAAAAATGATGCAACAAAGGCTCAGATTGCGCTGGGACCAGCCCTGGTCTCTAAACAGCAGATCAGACTCATCAGTGCGCTATGCAAACAACTAGACCTACTTTCGCAAACCGCGGAAGATGGAGTCGTCGTGGCGAAGCGGCCCGACATCGCGTTCGTCCTTCCCTCCTCAGAGTCATCCTACCTTACGGGTGTTTTTGAACACGCCGTGGTAGTTCCTACGACGAGTCGTCATTCGAGCATCTCCTCCAATAGCGGTAGCACTTCAGGCGCCATTGCGTCTCCTGCTTCCAGTCCTTGGGCCCCTAGATCCCAGCTTCCTATTGGCAAAAATGCTCGTAGCGGCGACGCTTAATGACAAAACGATATAATGAATTGACGCTAACGACCAGACCCTTTCATGCTAAAGTCATTTATTTTTTATAAAATTTCCAGATTACGCCAAGCTTTTACATCACAAACACATTTATTTACAGTTATATACATTGATTTTTTTGAGAAGCCTGTCTATTATTATTGCTGCGCACAGATCTCCTTTATGGTGGATGCAGCATTTTCGCGGCTCACCAGTAAAGACTCGCCTGTTTGTCGGACTTGAATCTCAAGCAGCCCCTCGCTTTCATATTTGTTACCCGCAATCACGAGTATTGGCCAGCCTGACTCCCGAGCGGTGCGCATTGCGTATCCCAGCTGCGGTGTGCGGTCTTCATACACTGCCTCGATACCGTGATCAAGATGCAACTCACTAGCGATTTCAGATGCTGTGTCTAGATTCTTTGATACAACCAAGCACGTGAAAGGTGCAATAGAGAGAGGCCAGCGGAGGCCGTGGGTATCCCGTAACGTCTCCCCAGCAGCCGCCAAAATTCTCGTCACGCCAATGCCGTAGCAGCACATCTCGATTGGGTCAGTGGTACCATCTTTATGGGTCACAACTGACTTGAGTGGCTCGCTATATCGTTTTCCGAGGTAAAAAGTGTGGCCGACCTCAATTCCTTTGCGAATTGTCAACGGGCTCCGGCAGTTGCTACACTCATCACCTTCTACGGGTTCAACGATTGACGTGGTACCTCCGACAATTCGCTTGTCGATTATTTCGGCTTGGTCCTTAAATTGCCCCAATTTCGTTATATTAACAGTGCGACCAGGAGGATAAATTACTGTCACGTCGTCGATTGTCTCGATTACAGCGTTTTCGCGAGGGAGTTGATCAGAGCTGTTTTCGGAAACCGCTCTCTCCATATTGGCGGTATAGCCACACGAATCACATTGCACCACATGATCCTCACCAGCACTACTCAGGTAATGGTACTCGTGTGAAAGATCTCCTCCGATGCTTCCAGAGTCTGCGTCGGCTACAGTAAAGGGCACCCCTATATCAGTGAAGATATCGTTATAAGCTTTGCGAATTCGGGCATAGCTGGCCATTGCGTCTTCTTGAGTCTCATGGAATCCATAAAGATCTTTCATTAAGAATTCACGAGTACGGAGAAGACCACCACGCGGCCGTAACTCGTTTCTGTATTTTCTGGAGATCTGATAAAGTTGCAACGGAAGTTGTCTATAAGAAGGCTTTCCCACCAAAGTGGTGATCTGCTCCTCGGCCGTTGGAGCCATCACGTATTTTCTCTCGTCTGTGAACATGATTTCTTGATTGTCAGGTGTCTTATCCAAAGTCTTCAAACGACCCGACGTCATCCATAACGCAGGTTCGACCAATGAAGTCAAAGCTAGTTCTGTACAGCCGGCTTCATTGAGGCGTTTACGGATGATAGCTTCAATTTTATGCTGAGAACGAAGCCCCAATGGAAGAATATCATAGATACCTGCTCCGACCTGGTGTACAAAGCCATGGCTGGTCAAAAGCTCGGCGGTAGTGCAACCTTTAGAGGTTTTGATTAAAGGCGACAAGAGCTTCGATAAGCCCAGTGCCATTTTTAGTTTTTGATCCGGTTAAGAAGCTAATTCAAATTCAATTGAAATGGACACCGCCGAGGTCACCTTGGCAGGCCAGATTATGGTCGCTGATGCGAGCTAAGTTGAAGCTTGTCTACTACACAGATGCAAATAGCACTAATAATCGTGAGTCGAGATATAATCACGTGTTTATGAAGATACATTAGTAATACTCAGGTCACTGACAAGCTCGCGTGTCGAATACACAATAATCGAGCCGAGATTCAAGACGCGTCCAGTGTGTTTATGTTCATTTGGGCCTGAGCCAGGTCAACCACGCTCATTTTTTTGACGTCTATAGAAGACTATGGGAGCTCGAATTTACTGAAAACTAACCATGTCCACACTTCGTCGAAATAGGGACCGGCAACGCGCCATTGTCTCCGACTCAGAATCAGACTCTAGCACTAACAGCAAGGAGGAGCCATTAACTTCGTTTCCTGTGACACTAAATATAGGAAGCCGCACAGATGAGCTGGCTGAAATAATAGGAGACGTGGATAAACCCTATTTTGATACTTTGGACGCCGCCCAAGCAGATAATATGTGCACGCGGCCTAATCACTTGGTTAGAGAGCTCTTCGAGCGGTACCGAGAAAAACGTACTACAGATGTTCCATTAACAATACACAAGGGAATGTCACGATCTCAAAATTTGTCTCAGATCAAGTCTATCCGAATCAATAACATCACAATTCCCACATGGTATTCGAGCCCGTATCCAGAGGAGTATATTTCTCGGGATCAAATTAGTATCTGTTCAATGTGCTTGAATTATATGACCTCAGACTTTGTTGGCGACAGGCACGATCTGAAATGCCAACCACGAATGCCTCCTGGATCAGAGATTTACCGCGATGGTGAATTCAGCATCTTCGAAGTCGACGGTGCCCTCGCTTCTATCTATTGTCAAAATCTTTGTTTGTTGGCCAAATTATTCCTTGACTCAAAAGCCCTTTACCAGGATGTGCACCCATTTATGTTTTATGTCCTTATACAAGTCGACGATTTTGGGGCACATTTTGTTGGGTACTTCAGTAAACAGAAAATCTACGCGTCTCGAGATCCAGCATCCACACCAACTCTTAATGTATCGTGTATCATGGCTCTTCCGAGCGTCCAAAATAAAGGCATTGGTCAATTCCTTATCGACTTCTCGTACCTCCTGACAAGAAAGCAATCAACCATAGGCACCCCGGAGAAACCTCTTAGCAGACTTGGACTCAAGGCATACCAAAACTATTGGACAAGGCAACTGTGCTCCAAAGTCCGAGACGCTAGTAGGGATGGGCACGCCCAGTCGCTCACGCTTGAGAGTTTGAGCGATGCAACTGGAATGACCCCTGACGACATCGTGTACGCAATGGAAATCCTTGGTTGGATCAGTCGGACAAACCCGCAATCATTAAAGATAGACTTCACCGACGTGGAAAGCAGACTTGCTCGCTGGGAGTCTTTTGACGCTCTGAGAGTCAAACCGGAGAAACTGCTTTGGTTACCCCCTGCTGCTTGGTAGATGAATGAATGAATTAAATAATTTCGACCATCCATTGTGCCAAACCATATTTATCCGAATACTGTTCGAAACTAAATAATATACTTTTATATACCTGTAATTTCATCTGGGACCCACGATTGAGATGTGATGGTTTCAGCGCTGACAACAGAGGTTGCAGGTGCCGTAGACGGTGCACTAGTTACAAGGCTAGCGACACTCTCTGTGAGGTCCATCTCTTCTTCGGCCATTTCAGTGTTGGCATCAGCAAGCTTCTCATAGAATAGCATAAATACACCCTGAGCACCGAGTACTTGGGCTTCTGTGGTAAGGTTAACGGTGTCATCGCTGATCCGCCACCAGAATCCATCAAATTTGCGGAATGAGACATAATGTCCAAAGTTGGCGCTGCCGTAATGGACGACCGCGGCCTTTAGTGTGTACAAGGTTTTTTGTGAGGATGGCTTCATACTCGTTGCAGGGTCAAAGTTTGCCTTATCTTTAGGATCAACAACATATGGGGTCATATCCAAAATAATGGGGAACTGGACTGGGGCATAGTTTTTCCTAATGTAACCAGAGCGAAGATCGAAGACGGACCGATTGATATGGATCATCAATACTTGCGGAGTTGGCTCAGCGAACATTGTTTGTTTTGTTTTGTCGCTTCGTACCCTATGGGTGTTGCATTTGAGTTGCTCATAACGTTTTTCATCAATCACCTTCTCGGAGAGAGCTTCATCAACCTCACGAATCCTGCTCTCGAACGCAGCTTTCAGGAGGTCATTTGGTGCATCTGAAAGTGCATCAATTCTGTTTTGGATCAATTGCTTGTAGGCAATAAGACTGCATCTGTAGCACTCGACGCCTGGAATTGTCTCAAGCTCGCAGTAGTTTCCTAGTAAAGCGTCAAGAGACACTCCTTGGTTTTGCATACTCACTGGCGAGTCCAAGCTCAAGTCGACCGAGCTGATGACACCCTTCCTAATGCCCTCCATATCACCACAACTCAAACAGCCTACTCGCATTGCGAATTCTCCATCAAATGGTGTGATCAGTTCTAGTGGCTTCTCCCCAGAGGCAGGCTCCTGCTTGGAATCATACAAATCAGTTGCGCTATCGCTAACAGAAACATCATCCTTGGGAGAGTCACCGCTCTCGCTTTCAGAGGCGCTCACACGTTCTTCATTGAGGGCATTGAGCTTCTTCCAGTCCTTCTCCAATGTAGATAACAACTGTTGGAAGAATTCCTGGGCATCCTCTTGATCAAGACGATTCCATCGGTCAGAGTCGCCACCAATATTTTGCATGAGGCGAGAGGTGCTATAACCGTGGGCATTGCTGTGGATTTGATTCAGGTTTGTGATAAGGTCTGCCAAGCCAGCAGAGAAGTTGTCTGTGTCGGGCAATTTGTGCTCATGAGAGAACTTCTCAATGGATTCACAAGATGCGAGGGATTGTACAACGCTATTAATGAAACAGGTGTTTCCCTCATTGTACAACCCACCCACATGGGTATTCTTGAAGCGCTCAATGTGGCGTGCGCGCTCAGCTTCATTAATCTCATCGTCGCTGAAGCTGCTGAGGCCCATGCTACTCGCCTTGTTATAGACGTAGCGCATTGATGCCTCAACACCTCCCCGAAGAGTGTCCCGGAGCATAGAATTTTTCAGTAACGCAATGAATATGCCGACTACTAGAGTAAAGAAAACAAGTAAGACGTTTTTGTCTTCAATTACATCCATGAGTTCCGGCAAACTTTACGCTTTCAGAGCGGTAAAGCTGAATTTCCTCGAGGAAACTTTCAAGGAAAAGCCCCAGGATATAAAAAATTTTGGGACTGCCTGAGAATCACTTCAGGGCAGATTGGTCTCTCACAAGAGTCAAGACAGAGATGATTCGCCAATTAAGAGCCAGGCGTACGACACAGCCAAAACTTCCTTCTGTTGAACACAAAACTCGCGCACCCGGCTACCAGCTGATCGCAGTGAAGAATTAAAAGTGAGAACTGGCAAACGACGACACCCCGCGCTGAGATTTGTCGACAATGGCAGAGTAAGGCTGTGCTAAAAAGCTTAAAGCTGCCATTAATGGGGGGGGGGGGGGTGAGCTGAGTCATGAAATAGAAGGCGGGCGCAGGCACAGTCGGAAATTGATGATGCCAACTGACCAATTAAGTTTTATACGAGAGATTTACAAAAATTGACTTGGCCAAAATATAGAGTTGATCTGATTGACTTCTCTAACACACTTAAGCATCCGCGCAGGCTAGCGCTAATATGCTCTCGAGAGCTCTCTAAGCCTTCACCGGTAGGGGCTGACCAAGCTGCACGTGAAGCCTAAGAGAAAAAGTGTCTAAGAAAGCTGGGCTCAGGACGGATACAAATAAAAACAGACATTTGTTTACAATCCGCAATTTTCAATTTCAATGGCCAAAAGTAAGTTGACGAGCTTCTTGTACGCAAGATAGGTTGACTTGATCATATACTAACCATATCATCAGAAGAGGCACTGAGGAAAAATAGCCGGGCTGCCCGGCAGGCAAGCATGCAAGAGCTAGACCTCGACATTGAAGAAAGTACTACTGGCAGTCATGTTGACGGAAAAACCCGCATTTTAGAGCAATTGGCTGAGAAGGGAGTTCGTGAAGCCGATACTGAGGACCGTCTGGGCCATAAAGTCGGAAAGTCAACAAAAGTCGTTAAAAAGGCGAAGAAAAAGCGCGATCAGCGCAAGCAGCAAAAAGCAGAAGCTATTAAAGATATGCTTCAGGAAAAGGTCGGTTTAGCTGTGAAACGCCACAAAGTTGTCAAAGGCTACCGAAAGGACGATGAGCAGGATTAATTTGGGATTAGATTTCTGCTTGGTACATTCTTGCCTGTTTAAGGAAACACCTGTATGCGCGAGCATAGCCCTTATTCAGGCAATAATTCTGTTTGTTGTTCGTATTTATTTTCTCTATTTTACTATCTAGCCGCGATTAAGAGGATTGTAGTAGCACCCGTATGTCTGCAGCTGCTACGAACAATGTTCATATAGCTTGGCCTCTTCCTTTTGCAAGGCTAGATGTACAAGAGGATCTGTGTGAAGACGGGGCCGATAAAAGTACGCCTCATGAAGTCCCTTTTGTTGCATTTGATTCAATAGAGGATGAAATTGAGTGCCCCAGTGTCAAGAATCGCGATCAGAACATTGAACTCCGAAATGAGTTTGACTTTGAAGAAACCACGTTCATGCAGATGCTCTCAACACTAGATGCAGTGAGCCTAGCTGTTTATGCGAACGTTACCCGATGGGCATGTGGTTTACTAGGATGCTCTGCCGAAGTGGGTTACCAAAAAGATCTTGACGCAGATATCCACATTATCCGTGGGTATCATAGCGATGTGATAATTATTTGTGTTGATCCCTCGAACTTGCTGCTGTCAAAAAATGGCTCCGGTGCGCTCTCACTGAATTATTTCCAGCGGGTGGCTAGTTATGCAGTGTCGCGAACCATAGCCACGACTTTTATCATCACCAACTATGCAGACTGGACGTTCGCATCTTTGGAGGTGGGAGATCGCTACGAGAACGAAGTGGTCCTCAAGTGTGTGGCTTTACATAGCAGCAGTGTACGCCCAAGTATTCGAGAGCGAATCATCGCTGAAGCATGCTATTACAATCCGGGCCAACAGGAACTCTGGGTCAGTCTCGAAAAGAGACGACGGGTGGCCCGCGAGGAGGAACGGAGTCAGGGCAGCATCAAGGGCCGGTTTCCGCGAGTGCATGGTTTGGCACATTTGTCGGTGAGTGGTTCCCGCCGCAAATGCGAGATTTCGCAATTGGAACAAGCGGGTAAAGTCAATGGGGTAATTGATTTGCTTCATGATAATATCGTTTTACATACAGTGTCGAGATTAAGCGAGAGATGCCGAAGGGTGAGAATCAACGGAACCGATCTAATTGAGAAACTTGCGCTTTCCGAGCAACAGCTCAAACATATGCTTGACATTTACAAACTGCTATGTCCACTACAAGGCACAGTTGTGCCTTTCCTCTATAGTATTGTTGTTGCCGACCCATTTCAACGGGGGACACACACGCGGGATGTTGGTGTTCTAATGAGTGACATGGGCTCCGTGACTTTAGAGGATTGGCTCTTGCATCCTATCGCCGGAAAGTTAATTAGCCAGCAATTGGCCACACAGGATGCAATTATAGAGCACGTTGCGAAAGCGGCATTTCTTGCATTGCAGTCACTGCATGATTTAGGCGTGGCTCATACGAACCTGCCGGGTCATGTTGTCGTTGACCCCGAAGAATTGACTGTCTCCATTGTAGGACTAGCTACGGCGGTTAATGGAGCTGGCGAAGGTTTGTTTAGAAAGGATGTTAGAGAATTGAGACGAGTATTCCTCACTAACAATTAGTTTTGCTTTTTTTTGTAAAGCTAGGCTGGTTTATCATTGCACTTGAAGCAAATTCGAGAATTACAATAGATGCATAAAATGGGATCTATAGACTGTTGAATAGCGGAGAGCTTGCCAATAACATCATTTACTGAATCATTCCGGTCACTACAAATGTATTTTAGTAAAGATGGGTTTAGTCAAATGGGCGTGAAGACAATTAAGTTGGCTCAGCTTAAAGGTGTAGAGCTTAAACATGCGTGTGTCAATTGACATTTTTGACTAGTTTTAGTCAGTTTGCCGAGGTGTGGGGAAGATATGTTGAGCCCAGCAGGTTTGTCTGCTTAAACAGTTCGTGTGTCAGGGACTGCTTAAAGGCCGACTGCAGGTGTTGGGGTGTGTTGAGTGACGTTGGCCCCTGGAAGTTGAATTCAGGTCAATAATAGCTCAAAAAAATACCTATCATTGTATCAGCCACTTTGAGCCCCGTTCAGCCGGTTTTTCGCGGCTAAAACTTAGACAAAATCGGGAATGACTCCAAAAATTAGAACCAGTGTTCCAAGCACCGATTCTGCAGTGGATCGAGGGGTTCCAACCCCTGAACCAGCCACAGTGGATGAGGAAAGTGCATACTTTGAGAATACAACTGCTCCTGGATATCTTCCGGAAATTTCACAATTAGTGACCGAGTTTGCAGAGTTCAACCATAAGCTCAATCGTCGCATTGCCGTGGTTACTAGTGGTGGAACCACAGTTCCCCTGGAAAACAATACAGTTCGGTTCATCGACAACTTCAGTGCTGGAACACGTGGTGCTACCAGTGCAGAGGTGTTTTTGCAAGAGGGCTATGCCGTGATCTTCATGTATCGCGAGTTCTCGCTGATGCCATATTCACGCAACTATTCACATCACAATGTGCTTGATTTCTTGATTCCGGACCCAAGTAGTGGGGGCGTGCGGGTACGTCCAGACTACGAAAAGCAAATACGGGCCGATTTGGATGCCTACAATGCTGTCAGAAAAGAAAATAGGATCCTGACAATTCCATTCACCACAGTTACCCAGTATCTGTATACCCTTCGCATGATTGGAACCGAGCTGCAAAAGTATGGCAATTCGGTGGTGTTCTATCTTGCAGCCGCAGTGTCGGACTTTTTCTTGCCCAATACGCGAGTTTCCGAGCATAAAATCCAGAGCCAGGGAACGGGTAAATTGGTTATTGATCTAGACCCTGTACCCAAGTTCTTACGTCGATTGGTTTCCACATGGACGCCAGGAGCGATGATTGTTTCGTTTAAATTGGAGACTGACGAGGATCTACTATTAACAAAGTGCCGTAAGGCTCTGTCGAGGTACGGACACCAGCTGGTGATTGGCAATTTGTTGCAAACGCGAAAGAACGAGGTGATGTTCGTGACGGACCATAGCGAACGAAAGGTCGACTTGAATGGATTTGACAAGGAGATTGAGTTCTTGTTTGTTCCCCAGGTTATTGACCAACATACAGAATACATCAAGCTTCATCCGAACCCACCTCAGAATTAGGTGCTATATATATACAACTATGAGAACTCTATAAGAATTCAAGACCAACACCAAATTGCAGGCCCTTGTGAGTCTGTTCGCGTTTATGAGCCACTAGCGGCATGGCAATACTCAATTCGAACCGCGCCGAGGGGTGGGAGTAGGCAATTCCGAATCCAGAGGATACAGACGGAAACGAGTTGAACAAAGTTTGGAAGTTATTCTCGACGGCTCCAGCGTTACAGAACGCGTGCAACCGGAGATTCGGACTCTGGACTCGTGGTACTGGCATGAACAAACTAAGGCCAGTGGCAGCGAGAGCGTTACCACCAATAGCATCTGCTCCATCGTGGGGGCCAACATGGTTTAGGCGGAACCCACGCATGTCTAGTGCACCACCAAGATAGAATCTGTCGAAGATGTGAGATGTTTTTTGCGGGCCAAGGGGAACTAAAAGTCCGAGTTTTGCACCAAAAGAGCCGGTGATATTTTTCCACACCTGAAAGCCGCGATGAACATCTGCGGAAGATTTGAAGAATGGGTAGTCGCTCACTGGGAGCGCGAGTTCGTTGCGGACTTTGACGAGTAGGCCGTTGCCAGCCATGAACCGATTAATTACTGGACGGGTGTCCATTTGCCAATTGTAGAAGCATGAAAGTTTGAAGGAGTGACCAGCAGCGTCCCGGATACTTTCGCTGGGTTTTAGTCGCGTGGCCCGAATAGTTCGAAGCACAGCATCAATACCTACACCTTGGTCTTGGTTTTGAACCCGTGTTGTGAAGCCATGAATATGTGCACGATGGGAAGCCCAGTCAACGATTTTTTCGGAAGAATACCCCAAAAATTCAGCCCTCCAACCTATAGCTTTAGTGAAAGGCAAAGGAACTGCCAAATCAAGTAAATGAGACGAGCGTGTGCGCGTACCCGTACTTGTATCCACTGACATGACTTCACCAAGACCAAGGTAGTTGCGAACGCTACCACGGAAATAACCAGATCCTTCAGACTGGCCGAACTTTGTACCAGTCTGGGCCATGAACCGTTTTGCTGCCGGGAGCTGAAGACTGACGACTGAATCTGTATCTATAGACACGAGGACATCTTGGAAAATCTGGAGATTCATTAGCGAAGACTGAACTTGAGCAATTGCGTTTGCTGCACCCGACGCAGTTCGTGCATCAAGAATAGGCTGGATATAAGCTTGTAACAACTTTGGTCGGGTAAGAACCGCACCCGAACCTTGGATATCTACGCCCCTAATTTTGACCACCCCATTTTCGTCTTGGAATCCCGCAATGGCATTTTGCAATGAAGCAAAAGCTTCTTCCCTACTCATTGAAAGTCTACACGCACACGGAACGAAATCGAGTGATACCAAACGAAAATCCCACTACAGTACCAAACGCAAAACTAAGGTTATTGAATACGCATAATCACTACGGTAGTGGTGATCACGTTCCCCCAACCATAAAGAGGACCGGTATAACTAAGCACGGACTAAGCCGATTCGTGGAAATCGAGTCCCCGAAATGAGGTGGGAACAAGCGCATGCCGCTACGCAAAGGGCCGCCGTTTCCGAGACGATCAGGTGAGATCGCCTCATTGCAGTATTTTATCGATCGAGGCACCCCACCGCCGAGGAGGAACCGATGAACCGATGAACCGATGGCCCGGGATACCTCGCATGTGATGCGACCTCAAACGGTCTTGAGGTATCGGAACCTCCGGGCCGTACAAATGTATATGCACCCGGCTGATCTATTAGCGAAACGGTTGTGACCCACGTGAATCAGTCCCTGCGTGGGCATGACAGCTCCACGAGTAAGGAGGAGGGAGGAGGAGGAGGAGGAGGAGGCGGCATGCGAGGTTTGCGCAAGTTTATTGTGCAGATGCTAGTAAAGTCTATCCGTAAACAGTCAAAATTGAGAAATTTATTTAAATGACAAGGGTGTGCTAGGAAAATGAAAAGGAACTGAGGGGGGGCCAAAGTAAGAGGTGAGGGAAATGGGGACGAGGCAGATCAAAGAAAAGAAGGGTTCCGTGAGGCAGGCAGGTAGGGAGGGTATATGCATGACAAATCGGGGGATTGAGAGCAGCAGGCGCTTAAAAAAACCCGCGGCTTAACACCTCAACAACGACAACCTCAAAAAGCATCCCCTCAGGACAAGGGCATCTGCATAAGGTTAGGGGAGCTCTTTTTTGTAGGGCCTAGTCGATGCCGCTCACTTATGACTCATGCAGGTGCTACCATTCTTCTATGCATTCTGGGTTAGGGTTAGTTCTGCAAGGTATATGTGGGTAACCATCCATACAGATATTTGACATGCCAGCCGCCCTTGGCGCGAGCACTCTCAAGTGGGTGCGTGAGGGTGTACAAGATTAGCCTCGGCGGAGGCTAAAAAGCTATGAGCAAGCCGATGAACCGGTACACCAAAGACAAAAATTCCCGCAAAACGATGAGGCTTTGCGGCGGGAACGGGAAATCCGGAAATCATTAACACGATGGAGATGGAGCAAAGGTAGAAATCAAGTTGGGTCCCACTTGAACTGGTTGCCCGGAGGCAAATTTCGGCAATCGGCCATGTGCCTCATGGCAAAACAACAAGACAAGGTCCGTGTGCTTCGTTTGTATGTCAAGGGGGGGGGGGTTGTTATTTGACATGCTGGCTAGAACTGGAACTAGAACCCAGAACGTTGCGTTAAGGGCTGACATTACCCCATGCCCTTATGACAAGCGCTTGATCTGCCCTTGGCCCATGGCCCCACATATAATGACGCAGACGCAGACGCAGTCTAAGGCGCAGTTTGGCAGAATCAGTTGACATTGACATTTGGGGGCCCCAGAATCATGACATTGAGCGGTTAGTTAGTGTGTTCGTGTTGGTCCGACCTAATGTGGTGGTTCGGTTTGATCCCCCTGATCAAAAGTCCCCAGCCTTGCCCTATGTGTGTATGTACAAATGGAGATATGATCTACGGAGTTCATAACCACGACTATCTTTTATAGATGGCTGAGCGCATGGACGCAATCATAGGCTTTTTAACACGGGCGTCAATATGACATGACATGACTCGAAATCACGGATACAAAACTAAAACTAGTCATTTAAAGTACTTCTGCGCTCTTCTGCGCCGTGACCATGACCTTTGGTGTGGTTTGGTTTGGTTTGGTAGTGGCCATGACCACGACCTCTGATTTAGTTTGGTAGTGACCCGAAATGTAACATGGTACACTATTGTGTTCTTCTGTACAGCACTACATAACCTGAACCTGAACTCTAACCTAAGCCCAACCCCGACCCCTCATACAATGTAGTCGTCATCGTGCCTAAGCCCCTCTGCCCCCCTCGTTGGCCTGGGTAGGGCGCGACGGTGATTTAAATAAATTAACTTAATATTTGACTGGCGGCTGAATGTCCATGATCACCGGCACTTGAAACGAAATTGAGAAAAACAACGCAAGTGCCAAGCCAACGGCCAAGATCAGGACCAGGACCAGGACCAGGATCAGGACTAGGATCAGGACTAGGACCACCCTAAGAACTAGCCTAGGCAGAGAAGAGGCCAAAATTTAGGGACCAGCCCCCCCGCGAAACCGAATCAAAGCCGTATGTCAAAAGCCGTGCCCCGTGGTGAAGCTAGTTGCCAATTTTGTCCCCGAATGGTACTGACCCACCCAGCACGCAGGTAGTGTGGGGGATCTGGTCCGGAAAAGTGCAGCCGAACATCCGTGGCTTTAGGAAAAAAATCTAAATGGACCGCCACCTTGAACGCCTCGCTCCTGCCTAACGACGTAGTTCCACCGCACATTAGGCAAGGCAACCACATATGAACCCTTTTCTCCATCTTGAGCTGAATCACCAGACTAACCCTATCTAAAATAGTATTTCGAGACAATAAACAACAAGTAACGCAAGGACTAACTAACTTGGTTAAGCTTGTTTGTTTTGGTTAGCCAGGGCAAGCCATGGCTAGACGTTGGTGGTTAACAGTTACTATGAACTATCCAGTTGTATGAATTATACAGTTGTATTTTGACAGCTGAGCGGTGCTACCAAACCCCTTGATCTAACGAGACCAAGGCTATGGTCAAGGTCAAGGCCAAGGTTATTGACACGTCAGAAACCAAAACCAAAATCAAAGCAAACGCATAGTCCAACGGAAACTACACGAAATGTACCCCTGATTTAAAGTCTACAAGGGCTACTACCACCTAGCGTCGGTAGCTACCAACCAAAAAAAAAAAAAAAAGTTGGACCCACACTGACGGACGAGATTATGCCTAAATTTAGGGTGGACCGCATTGCGTTATCCGTGATTAAAGTGAAAAGTATGGAGGCTCAGGCTTAGATGTATGGAACGGGTGGGCAGACCTTTTGACACGTCAAAAGTTACCGCCGGTACACGAGCGGGGGGCCTGGTAAGTACAGAGTACTAAGTCGAGGTTCAGGTTCAGGTTGAGCGAAGGCTTGTGCAACGCTTGGCTATTGTTTAAGCTAGATGCCGATCGTTTAGATTCATGGTGGTGGCTGTTGTTGTATTGTCGTTTATGATGCGATACCTGCTGAATTAGCGTTTAAACCTGTGGCGTGGTTGAGCAGGAGGTTGGCTAACAATTAGGCGCAACACCAGGCAGGTTGAATGTAGGTTGACCTGTATATGCAGCCTTGGATTTCCAATCTGACATATGGACAAAGCGATCACTTTTTTGGTACCCCGTGTACCCATGCACCCACCCACAGCCATGCATCGAACTAACTTACAGTAGTTTAGTGCAGACATAACCGCGCCTGGTCATGCGGGCGGTTAAGTATTGGTTTTGTGGATAGTTTTGTAGTATACCAACTACAACCACCACCACCACCAAAACTTTTTTTGGTGGGTGGGTCATTTTGTATTCAATTTGTTTCTAGTGGCCAATAGGTCGTCGGGTCGGCTAACAGATTGGCGATGGGGGGGGGGGGGGGGGGCATGACCAGTAAATCGCCAATTGTGGAATGTAGACCGCATGACCCCATGAAAGGGCCCATAACACCAGAACCAAAACTACATCCAAAATAAGTATCAGCTAGCGAGGGCTAAGCCAGGCGGTTACTAGTTCAGCAACCATGGCCGCTTGAAAAAAATAGCAAAAGGCAAACGTGCACTATGTAGATAATCTTCTTGATTTTCACTAGATGATGGCCCCATCAAACCCACACGCATATGTACATGTAGAACCGAATGACATTAACCCCTTGATTTGATCAGGCCCAGCATTTAGTACAATGTAGGTAGCTAAGTTAGACAGAGCTTAGTTATTGATGTTGGTGATGCACTCAAAGGCAAGGCTTCAGGGTAAGGCCTAGGTTAAGGAATCAGGATCACGGGCTGCTGATTCTGTTGAAGTTACTAACGCATGATGGCGTCGGTTGTGCATTGTGGGCTGGGCAACCTCGCTTATGGGCTAGGGTACAAATGACATGCATGGGCAAGCCCAGGTTAGCCGAAATTAGCGAGGTGCATGGGTTTAAAAAACTATGGAGATACAGCATGAGCGCTAGTTACAAGCACATTAGTCGGGCCATCGCGGCAGTGACCAGGCGGGTTTATCTACGGGATATCGGGCCGTATTGTGCGGGTTAGTTGAATTTAGTGCCAGGTGTGTCGAGGCGTCAAGTTTTTTTTTATTTGCGCAGAATGTGTGGGTCCGAGTCTAATTTGGCATAATTAGCCTGATTGGCTTGTAGAGGAGTTCTTAATAGCGGAATTGGCGATATTTGCGACATTGGCCCCGTAAAATGTCAAAGTCAAAATTGGTGTGTAGGCAGTGGTTTAACGGCGGTTGCCCACTATCAAAGCATATCAGTTTTGATGGTGTGTCATAAACAAGAAATATGGCTCAACAACCACCACCTAAACCACAAAAAAAACCAAACAAAACCAGACCCAACTAATAGAAAATTAAAAAAAGAAAAAAAGGTAGTGCAAATTCACGACGTCGATATCCAAGTCAACAACAATGTCTAAATCATATTTCACCTTGCCTCAGTCCACCTTACCTTGCCTTAGTCCCTACCCACTCTCGCCCTTGGCCACAGACCCTAACCGTAACCTAAGTCTGCACCTCCTTTGTCAAGTCTGCAGCATCGCTTAGGTCAATTATGCAAGGGGTTACAAAATTTCGGCGACTATGACCACTAAGCCAACGGCTCTGAGATCGCCCCCAAACGCGTCATGCACATTATAAGGAAATTGAAAGTATGGCCCACAAACCAAACCCCTATTTTTGGCCATCAGAGCCCCCTCGTGCCCCTTCTTCCGCGGTTTTATGAGTCGAAAAAAAAAAAATATTGATCAAAGGCATGCCAAGCAAAAAGCACGCTCACGGGCCGATCAACCGTGCGCGGCAGCGGCTTATTTTGTTAATTTCGTTAGTAGCTACTAGCAAATTTTAAAATTTGTTTGATTGTCAACTTCGCGTTAAATTTTTACCAATGAAAATCATCCACGTTCATCAACCCAGGTTTTCATTTACATATTTTTATCGCGTCGGTGCCCCGCACTGACCGGTGATATCGGATGATTTTAGGTTATTTGCGGGCTTTGGCCTAGAAATATACGGTGGCGAGAGTTTGCAAAGGTTACCGCGCGGCCATTTTTTTTTTTTTAAATTTGTTTTTAGCCTTCGGCTTAGGCTTGGGCTTAGGCTTAGGCTCAGGCTTAAGCTAAGGCTCCGTTCACGCTATCAGGTTACCTCAGGTTACCTCAGGTTACCTATCTGCTGACTCACTACAAAATCAAAAAAAAAAAAAACCAGGGCGACATGAGGGCTAGGGTGAGCTGCATTCACTGTCAGAAAAAAGGGTACCCTCTTGCATCCCCGCCGTGCGACCCCATGACCCCCATGAACCCCCCCCCCATGACCCCAATCCCCGCTCTTCCTTCCAGAGCACAGTGACTAGGGTGCTTGGCAGCCGCTGCTAACTACATGCATATTTGTACATGAGCGCACGGGCGGGTAGGACAGTGGATATATATATAGGAGTTATTTGCTCATGACCTGCCAAGTCTGAAGGAAGAAGGTCTGGGCCATTTGGATTTTTGGATTTTGGATTCTTGACACGGGCTCATCTCTGGTGCTGTTGCAGTAAAATCCACCAGCGGTTTATTTGCGCAGAACCCTTAATTGTCTCGCGCGCACGCCTTTGGGGGGGGGCCCCCTAATAATTAGCGTATTTTTTCGGCTCATCGGAAAATCGTCATCTCTCCACACTAGGCTGCCTGCCATCCTCTTCCTCCGAGGTTGGCCATATATTCTGAGCCTGACAGGCGCCTGCATTCTTTATTCTCTCTTCGATCTTGTACAATGTACTCCTACTATGGTATGTGCGAGAATCAGATGGAGAGTCTGATTCTGTTCGAGGCTGCTAAACAAGGCAGTATAGCAACGGTTAATGAGCGCCTCACCGATAAACAACGGCGCGAAATCCTAAGTGGTGCTATCTATATCTGGGATGAGCGCAAGTCCGGTATCAAACGATGGACGGATGGTATTTCCTGGTCTAACTCACGAGTTGCTGGTCCCTTCCTTGAGTATCGTCAAACAGAACCTGATACTTCTGGCAATGGTGGTTTCCGAATCAAACCATACGGTCTCCGCAAACGCACTCTGTGTTTGTCCTGGGGCCCCGATGATGCCAAGCTTCATTTGATATGCTATTACACAAAACATGATGCTAGAAACGGTATTCTACCTCTACCGAGCGCAGATCCTCGCTTTTCTGCCATTGTTGACCGCGTTCGCAAGGGAATGCGATCAAAGTCTCAGGCTTCAGGCATTGATCCCTCGCGACCGGATATTGTGGGTGTGGCCGATGGTCATATGGTCAATTCAATGCCGGGCATGCTTCCCAATGGAATGAATTCTTCTGGCATGCATTCCGCCTTGCCACCAAACATGCAATCTAACATGGTTGCATCATCGATTCCACCGCCCGCGCTACCTTCGAGACTACAGTCCACGATGCCCACAGTTCCTACAGTTCCTACAGTGCCTACGGTACCTACGGGATTGCAAGCCAATATGACCACGTCCATGACCATTGGTTCGTCGCTATCATCGTCGCTACCATCGTCAATGGCTTCTCCGTATGCCCCACAGATGCCCATGCCTGGTCCGACCTCACTTGCACCTCAAATGCCGCAGTCGGCCTCCGTCCCTATCGCGAGTACTACTAGCCCGCTGGTTCTTTCTTTGAACACACAACAACCCCCCTATCCCAATCAACTGGGCTCACCACAAAGCAGTATAGCCTCGCTACGACAAAACTCCACTGGCTCCGTATCATCAACTGGCTCCGTCGCCTCGATCCCTCACAGTATGGGATCACCGGCATCCAGTGACTCGGGTGCTCAGCTTAACTACCCATGGTCATCGCTTCCCCAGCTGCTTCCATCGCCGATTGAGCGTCGGGGTAGTCGGGGCAGTGAAGATACGCGCGCCTTGGGCCTCCTTAATCGTAAAGCATTCTGTGGCTTCCCTGTTACCGTTTGAAACCGTCGCCCACCTCGACTTTCGATACTGTCACTCGCTCTATGCTGTTTTACACCTTATTTATTTTGTTTTTGCTCAACCAAAAACATCCCCCGAACATATATCGTGAAAAGCTGTCTATTAGAAGGACAACTCAAAGATCCGTTACAGCTTTTCTAATGTCAATGATTTTGAAATTTGATTTTTTTTTTTGGTTTATTTTTTCTTTACTATATTTTTTTTTTGTTGGTTTAGTTCCTCCTGTTTATTGGTTACTACAAAGTTGACGAGCAAGCAATCCTACCACCCCCTTGTTAGCCAAAAGGAAACCAAAAGAAAACCTAACTGTTTTACTTTTCGAACTGTCAAATTTAGCTATCAAGGGACACGAGCATTTGTTCCTGTCGTTTGACGCCAAATTTAGTAACATGCCGCTCTCCTCGATCTAGCAATCGCCCGCCCGCCCACTGTTCTGCCCTAGCTGCAGGGCACGACAGATCGTATGATGTGTGTGGGGCCCCCCGTAACCCAACACAACAACCAGACAAAAAAAAAAGAAGAACAAAATAGACCCGCGATTTCTCACGCATTTTTTTTGAGGCCCCGCCTCCTCGAAAACGGATTTCGTCCGATCCTTCCGATCCGACCGCCCGCGTTTAAATGACTCCAGCTTGTCTGTGCGCTCTGCGTTATCAACTTCCGTGACGTCACCCTCGCAACAAACTTGAATTCTTCACTATCAGAGCTATGGCAATGAGTCTACTCTCGTGATCAACTTTAGCATCCGTGCATCGGGGAAACTAGGATTAAGTCTTGTGCATTGGGCATCAGTGCCCAACCGAGAATCAATGTCTACATATGGACCCCCACCCCCCCCCCCCCCCCCCCCCATACGTACATTGGATCTGACACAGAATGGCATCATCACAAATTAGGATGTGCATAGATGTGTGATATGCGATATGCTTCTGAAGGCTCTCGTAGTGTAGTTGAAGCAATTTAATTAGATGACTAAGTGGAGCTGATAGATGTTTTCAGAAGCTTAATCTTTTGTAGTCAAGTAAACGTTATCAATGCCGATGCCTACATGTGTGCTTTAGGCTAAGCGGAAATGCTTCCTTTAGCTATTGGGACATTGCGAAAGTGTGTAGAGAGAGCCTCCACCTTCACCCTTACTCACTACAGTAGCATGATCCCTATCTGGGCCACGCAGGCTCGCTTCATCGTGCATCATCATCATTGATTTGCACAACTATTCAGGGTAACAGTTTGGTTATTCCTACACGGAAACACGCCTCCTTGCCGGACTCCTTGTTTCTAATCTTTTAATTTTCTTTTAGTTTATTGAATTTGGTTGAGCCTGAAGCCATCTTTTCTTTTTTGAAGTGTTTAAAGTGACAGACCCACCTTTCTTTTTTTTTGAGCGACTTTAATCCGCAACCATTATTATTGGTACACTGCACTGCTACACTTCACTACAGTTACATATCCTAACACTTAGTTACCTACTCATCGAAATTCATGCCCTATTATTCTGTAGACAGCCCTGTAGACAAACCCCCACCTACCAATTCAACAAATCGCTTCGAGAGCCCCTCTTTCTTATCCTTTCCCTGCTTTTCTTTGTCTAAGAAAGTATTTCACATCATCTCAACACTCGCCTCTTGCTGATTGGCCTTGCCAAGCACATCATTCTCCCACGCAAGTCTGATTTTTAGTCCCTGGGTATTCGCATTACCACCTTCCCCCCCCCCTTCCCCTTCCCCTTTCCCCCTATCCCTCCTCCTTACTGGACTTGGAACAGCCCACTACTACCTTCAAGGAAAGCCACCACCTTTCATCCATTTCCAGGGAAAAAAAAAATACGAAATACAAACAGATATCCCCAGTCAAACTCAACCCGTTCGGCCGAGTGCCAATTGATCTCCACAATGCCTGAGACTGAGCACCCCTCCATGCTTTCTCCGCTGTTCCAAACACCTATGTATACTACCAATTATAACCACAAGCATGGCCACGGCGGACATACCGGCCAACAAGAGCCTGTTACACCTCCATCTTCGGTGAATATCATTTCTCAAGGTCCTCTTTCGGGTCTCAGTACACCAATGTCCATTTACGACACTGACCCCATGGCTCTGTATGCCATGAAGAGCCAGCAATTGGGAGCCCCACTTACAAGCCCGACCTCAAACCAACCAAGCGTTTATAGTATGGGTTCGGCTATAGCTAGTGATGGAATCGGAGCGCCATTGACCCCGGGAGCTAACTCTTATGGACCCGGCTCTCGCAATCGGAGCTACTCAGCTGCGCAAACTCCGCGCACTGAGCGCAGCCAGCTCCGGCTTGGATTAAGTCCCATTGACACTGAGCTTGGCCGTCCTCGCTCATACTCGAGTGGGGTTGAATGGAACCGATTGGCTCCTCCGCTGTTTGGCCAGTCCAGCAGCAACAGCCTCGACAGCCTCGCAGGTCCCGAGGGACGCTCGCCCCCGCGAAGCGCTTTCCCAATTGCATTGCCCAGTCCTGCAAGTGGCCCTGGAAGTCCGAACGTGCCACTCACGCCGTCTTTCTCTTCGCATGCTCACACACGCCAATTGATGCCACTCTATGCTCCGTCCCTTGGTTCAGCCGTATCTCCACCAGTAAGTCTGGCACATTCTCAGCATATGATGCAGTCTCCGGCCCCAACACAGCAACAGACAACCACGCGGCCACGGTCAGTTTCGCAGTCTACTCCGCTGCAGGCTTCTCTTTCGACTCCGTCGACACCTTTCGTGCAGAGGCAGTCCAGCATGCATGAAGAGTCCAAGAGCAGACGCAGAAACACGGTTTCGTCCACGGATAAGTCGTCCGGATTGCGCCGGGGTGGAAGCTTGAGCCGTCAATCTTCCAACGTCAGCCGGTCCCCCGACTCGGCCAACTCGACATCGTCCTCCGCGGGCTCAAACTCGAACGCTTCAAGTGTTGCGCAGCAATCATCTCAAGAGGCGCAGTTTGATATTCTGAGTGCGGACCTGTCAAGAATTTATGCATTGTGCCGCGATCAACGTGGATGCAGATACCTCCAACGTCGGTTGTCCGAGCGAGACCCGGCAATCTGCTCCATCATTCTCGAGGCCACCGTTCCCCACATTGAGAGCCTCATGATGGATCCGTTCGGAAACTACTTCTGCCAGAAACTGGTCGAGCATTGTACAGAGAAACAAGTCACAACCATTCTTAAGGCTTGTGCGCCCAGTCTTGTGGAAATCGCTCAGAATCCCCATGGCACTCGTGCCCTCCAAAAGACCTTGGAGGCCCTCAAGACCCACGAACAAGTCGACCTGGTAGTTCAGGCCCTCGATGGCTCCGTTGTTCAGTTGATAAGAGACCTCAACGGCAACCATGTGATCCAGAAGCTACTGCTCGAACTTGATGAATATGGCACCCAGTTCGTCTACGACTCTGTTTGCAGGTCTATCCTCGAGGTGGGAACTCATCGCCATGGATGCTGTGTGCTTCAACGCTGTTTGGATTATTCCAAACCGTTGAACAGACACCGGCTTGTGACTCATATTATTGAAGAGGCACCGGATCTTGTTATAGACCAATTTGGCAATTATGTTTGCCAGTATGTGGTGGATCTGGCAGTGCCGGAATATTCAAGCGCACTCATTATGCGCTTGCTTGGAAACATCCCCAGACTGAGCATGCAGAAGTTCGCGTCTAACGTGGTTGAGAAGTGCTTGCGTACCGCCGAGCCTCAGCTTCGCAAAGCCCTGGTCGAGGAAATCGCCGAAACTGACGCCATGCGTCAATTGTTGCTAGACAACTACGGAAATTATGTCGTTCAAACTGCGCTCGAGGCGTCAGAAAACGAGGAGCGGCAAGCGCTGGTCGTGGCCGTCCAATCCCAGTTGTCCCAGACTAGATCACCTTATGGTCGACGCATACTAGCAAAACTGAAATCTATCTCCTAAGGTGGTTCTTTCTGTTCGTTAAATGACCTTGTTTAATTTACTAGCCATTCTTTTGACTATCTGTTATTTTATACGTTTGTCTATACGTGTTCGCGATCTCGTTTAAGCATTCGAGCCATTGGATTCATCAATTGCTGCCGTTTTCTTTCTCTTATTTCCAGACTGGTTGTTGGCCTTCTTATTACTGCTCGGTTTGCTCATGGGGCCCCAATCCGGACGTGGGTTCATGGGGAATCTTACCAGCTTCGACTTTCGTGAGGCCTCAATCGCCCTGGCCTGGTCGTTCACCTCAAAGGAGATTGTGTGCGTCATAGGCTTCTGTAGAATCCGGCTGCCTGGAGAATCCTTCATGTCTTTACCTGCCTTATTTTCCGCTGCCCATGCACGAAGAACATCCCAGATAAATGCTGGCGGGGCGTTCGTCTTGACGCAACCAGCCTTTGTGTGAGTGAGAGAAACTTCATAGCCGCCATTAAACAGAGCGCTTGTAAATGACAACATGGAGGGGACAGGGCTGCGAACCATCGAAGATACGTCGCTGGGGCTCACATAGAAGTATGCAGGAATTTCCTGTTTAGCGAGGTACAACATTCCCTCAATACGCGGTTTTGTTGGATAGAGTTCAGGGTCTAGGTTTGCAAGCTCCGATTGCATCTCCTCGATAAATGCCTTCGAGTGCAGTTCGCCAGACCACATGGGCCCAGCGACATGGAAAGGACCATCGCAATCTGGGCACTGCTTATCCACTGGCGGACCCTGGGCCCAGCCAGGCTTATTAGTGAATTTTCCTAGTGGCTGGTAATAGCTTGAGCGACAGCCAGAGCACGAATAGACAGTCATTGACTTGCCTAAATTCTGCTTGACCATCAAAGGAGAAACTCGGACCCGAACGAATACGCGGAGATAGTAGTCGATAGAAAGACTCAAGAGGGGCTCAATTGCTCTTCCATAGCGTGCTGCCGATGTAGCAATTGTGTTGAGCACCAGTCTCAATGCGGACTCGTGGACAGCACCATTTCGGGCAACCATTCCACCATACTGGCTAAAACACTTTTCAGGGTATGCTGTTCCAGCCAGAATCGCTAAATCAGTACAAGTAACAAGAAGCATTCCACCATCAACTACAGATTGTACAGCAGCATCAATGAACGGCGCAGCACTTCCGTAGGGGTCAAGGTCAACGATGTGAGCGGGCTGAGTCTTGTGCGAATGGAGAAATGCATTTGCATCACCAGTATGTGCCTTCACCTTGTCCGAAACATTGTTGTGAGTAGCATTATTCTTAATTGTCTCGACCGCTGATGGGCTTAGATCATTGGCAATGATTGTTTTGACCTTGGGGATCTCGAGGGCATAGCGGCATGAACGAAGTCCCGACGCGGCCAAGCCTTCAAAGATTCTCACAAAAGGTTCATCGTCACTACGCTTCCTTTTCTTGCCTGCATCAGATGTAGTATAAAGTTTGGTCCATGCCCGAATAGCCAATACACTGATATCACGATTGAACTGTTGAATGGGATTATAAAAGACTCGATCTGATTTTGGATATAGTAGCTCAGCCTTGCCTTCAGTGATTTTATCGAGCTCCATAGAGCCAAGTCTGCACTTTCGCAGTAACTGTTTCAATAACTTCACGACGAATAGATCACAGCACCTCAGCTACTGTTTGAAGCGCTCTAAGTGTGCTACTTATTTTGAAAAGTTTCTTGACCACTGCTAACCCGTGATCTCTCTCTTCAGAGCACGTTAGTCATTCGTGTTGGCCTACACCACCACCAGACAACTCGGAGACTCGCCAATAACGCATCTCAAACAGCCTTGAAGACTGGATAAATTTGGCCATTTTCAAAGGTCGGGTATTGCAAATAACGTAGTACTCCGGCTGCTACCCAAAAATATCTCGTTTGTTCTGGTGACGCGAGATCGCCTTCCAAACTCTTGAGCTCAGCGCTAGATCACCAACCACAATGGATGATGAAGGCTTCCGCAGTAGCTTGATTGATCCACCAACTTTGGGCGATGTCAACAACTATCTGCCTGAACTATTGAGAGACGTTCCTGATGAATTGTACGATGGTCTTCCTGAGTCTTTGATAGACGATGATGATCCTGTAGATGATGCACAAAGGCACTGGGAAGAGAGCGTCAAGCAATTGGAGCACGCGGTGTTTTTTGTGTTGTGCCCAATTTTCGGAAGACTCGTAGGCAGAAAGGTGGCCCATAACCTGTGGATCAGATTTGTTATGTACAGATGGAGACTTTACAGTGGGGTGCAGTCCATCGAGGCCAAGTCATGAAAACCGGAAATCGAATTGCAAAAAGAATTAAACTCCGCCTGAGTTGTCTGAAACAAAAAGATTGATGGACTATCCTGATGCGCTATATCCGGCTCCCTGGACCAAGGCCAATAAGATGTATCAACTGCGCTAAGATGTCCTAACCTAGATTCTACGCTTTCAATTGTCTCATTGAGTATGATTGATTTTGCTACTTTTTTGTATAGTTAAACCCTTTTTTTTTAGCTGAAAGTCGAACTCGTTCTAATTTATCCACAGCGGATTTATGCACCAGCACATTATCTAAGATCGATATGAAGGGCAACGACGTTCATACACACCTTCGACTGTGAACAGACACAATTTTAAAACCATTGTACTCAATTCAAAAAATGGTAAACGTCGCATTTGTGTGTCTTGGAAACATCTGTAGGTCACCAATGGCCGAAGCTGTGTTCGCACATCACGTTAAGCAGGCTGGGCTTGATAAGGATATCTTCGTGGACTCATTTGGAACTTCAGCATTCCACATTGGTGAAAGCCCCGACTCAAGAAGCGCAAGTACCTGCCGCAAGCACGGAGTTCCCGTGAACCATGCAGCTCAACAGATATCACCACGGCACTTTGGTGATTTCGACTATATCATTGCTATGGACAGATCAAACCTCGATAACCTTCAAAGAATGGCCCCGAAGAATAGCCGTGCCAAAGTGAAACTCTTTGGCGACTACGCCGGCGATTCTGGTTTCGACCGTGTGGTCAAGGACCCGTACTATGGTGGAAATCAAGGATTCGAGAACAATTTCAAACAAGTGAACGCGTTTTCTGGGAACCTTCTGGATGAAATCAAGTCCAAGAACCTTAAAATTTAGGGGAAAAAATAGACACAAAAGGGATTAATCTTTCTCTTCAATTAACTATAGAGGAGAATGCTACATAAAGCCGACGAGTCTCACATGCGATGCTTGCAAGACGACCGCTATATCTCATCTTCGAGATATTGATATTCAAACTTGAAGTTGGTCTTCCGACGTTGTAACCAGGATCCTTCAAAGTCGAAAAAGCGGTAGGTTCCTTGCTCGAAATCATTGTTGATTATCTTGGGCTCCTCATGTCTCTGGAACCATGTGAGGAACCGCTTGTGGAATCGCCAATTGCGGTTCTTCAACTCTTTCGCAGCCAAATATTGTTGGTGAGTTCGTTGGCGGTAGTAGAAAATATAGAACAGTGTGTCAACGTCCATCTTAGCAAAGATTTCAGGATCCTCCAGAGTCGCCAGAACCTCGCTAGGGTAGTACACTGGAGTGGGGTAGGGTGACTCGGGATGGTACTCTCTAGGAAGGTCTGCCAACGTTGCGTCGGGACAGTTCAAATAGGATGACTCTATGAGCTTGGCAATGGATGCTGCGCCGCCTTCAACCTCCAGAGGGTTGACAAGTCTCTCGCGAGCAGCGTCAAAGCAGTGCACGAGATCCCGGAGCCCAGGAGGGAGGTCACCCATTGGAGGCAAATTCGGAGCAGCCCTTTGCGTGGGCTGTTGATGTTGTCGAGGCGCTGTCAAGCCAGATGCCGGGGCCATTGGAGTTGACGTCACCGAGTGTGGTGCACTGGCGATCGAACCGATACTATCAAATGCTTGGGACGGTGTAGACACAGAGGGGAGACGGATCGCACTTCCTGCCGGGCTTTGATGGTGGATATTCAAACCTTGTTGATGCAGCTGCGAGTGGGCCTGTTGTAGTGGCGTGTGCACTGGAGTTGGCACCGGTGAATCTCGCGAGCGTATCTTCTTAGGCGTATCCCGCTTATCTTGCTGTATACTTGGCGGGGGAAGCGGATTGAGACCATGAGGTATCTTCTCTGAAGGTCCTGTACTCTGCGAAGGGGGTGCAGAGGGAGTATTTGCCAGTTTACTGTCGGCCCTAGTATCCCTAGACTCTGGCGCGGGCGGAGATGCAGACTTACTCTTGGCAATTCCAGCAGGAGCAGGAGATGGCGACAGCTTGTCGGTAAAACTGTCGCGCTCCTTCTCCTTCTCTTTCTCTTCCTTTTCTTTTTCTTTCGAAAGGTCTTGGGCTAAGTCTTCGAGCGTGTAGGTATCATCGCGGACGATAGGCTCGAGAATCTCGGCATCCTCCTCGTTCTCCACGAGATTAAGATCGTCATAAATAGCTTCATCTTCAGCGAAATCTGCGTCCTGATTGCTCTCCACATAGTACACTATGTCGTCTTGGAGATCCATGACGCTTTCTGGTGCTAGAGTGTCATTCTCGATCATTCGAATCATTAGTTCCATACGCGAAACATGCCATTTATGCCGGTCGATTAGATGTTCGAGTTCACCTATCCGCTCCTGTTTTGCATTATCTCGCTTGCCTTTCTTCATGGTCCCTTGGATGGATTCTTGCTCTCCGTCCAAGGTTTCGATTTGTTGTTCCAACTCATCGGTTTGTTGCTGTATAAAATCAATTGCCTGGCGTTTCTCCTTCTCGTGAGGGTCGGCTTTGGCGCCATTATTGAGTCCTTCTCGAGAATACGCCTTGGTTTTCAATTCGCGCTCGACAGCTTTAAACCTTTCCATGTCTGTCTCGATCAGTTTTCTTTGCTCTATTAGCTGCTTTTTGTCCCTGATATCATTAGACCCTATCCAGGTCTTGATCTGATCTCGGAGCTTTTGCAGCTTCTTTATTTCTCGCTTGAGATCTTGCTCGAGCTTCTCCTTTTGTGAAGGGTTAGACGCCATTTGGAGCTTCTCGTAGATCCCATCGAAAAGAACGATGCCTTCTCCAACGCGTTTGAACACGCGGTCCATCTCTTGTTGAAGCTTTCGGGCCGCCATATTCAAAATATCGTTTGCTCGCTATACACACTGCTCAGGGAAAAAAAGTGTGAGAAGACTGCCTTCGCGGAGAAGCTTACTAACGCCACGAGCATATGAACTCATTGATACTAAACATGCACACGCGATTGGTGATACCTGGGTAATTTTTAAATTTTTTGTGCATTTATGTTGAAACTTGGTGTATTTCAGGCTTGATTTCAGACTCTAAGAATGGAATCGATGTTGTAGATTAGTCTTTAGAGTCCAAAGTTGCCGCTCTTTAAACATCCTCACTTGATCAATCTAGTCATGTGACCTTATATTAACCACCCAAATAGCACGCTCCATAGGTATCGGGCAAGTGGGGAGAAATTAAGATTTAGCTTGGGTATGGAATTATCTGTTTTATTTCGAGTAGTTGCCCTTCGCTTCACGTTGAAACTTTATTTGTTAAATTTATTTATCTACGCGTGAATTTTCCAGTCTCCGTAAACATCCTATCGGCCGATGTACACACATACGCTTAATGTCCGTGTATGTATGCTCGGGGAAAAGTTGGGACTTCGACTCGTGCGTCCATGACTCAGTGGCCTCTAATGAGTCTACAAAGCACCGTTGGCTCAATTTGTCTGGAGTCATAGAGATATATCATCATCCTTTTCATTCTTCCTTGAACTAAAAAAGATGGATTCTTGGAAGAAATTCCTTGAAAGTGGAACACTTAATGTGCTTCCTACAGACTATGTACCACCGGCCGATGGCCGTGTAGTGGAGGCAATCTACTCGACGAAGAAGACAGCTGCAGCTTCCAAGGCATTTGAGTCACTAGCGAAACATTTCGGGGTTTCGACGTCTCAAGTTGGCCTTTCACTCTGGCTGGTTCTTGTCAACAGATATACTGGCGATGAAGATGTTCTTGTGGGCTCATTAACGGGTAAAGGCCGTCATGCGATTGTTCGTGCTGCGTTCAAGTCCACCACTGTCTTGGCCGAGCTAATTGAGGCTGTCAAGACTGCAGAGAAGCATGCCAATGAGCACCCATTGACTCATTCAGAGCTCCGTAAGGAAATTGGACGTGAGTTCTTCCGTACTCACTATTCCAGTGAAGAAAACTCCGAGGTCACCGGTAAAGACTTCATCCTTCTCGATACTCCAGACACCGTCTCTGTGAGGTACAACTCTCTTATATTCAAGAGACGGAGAATAGAGTTTGCTATCAGTGAGTGGGCACAACTCGCCGAGGTGTTGGCGAAGGACACTGACGCCAAGGTCCTGTCTATTTCGCTCGTCACCGAGGACATGAAGGATGTTTTGCCTGACCCCACTCGCAGCCTCGATTGGGGTAGTTTCCGCGGCCCAATTCAGGACATCTTTAGTGCCAATGCTGCGAAGTTCCCTGATAGGACTTGTGTTACCGAAACAGCTAACATTCTCCTGGACCCCTCCGCCAAAGACCGTGTCTTCACATACAGAGAATTGGACACTGCATCCAATAAGGTCGGTAACAGACTCAAGGATGCTGGGATCGAATTAGATGATGTCGTCATGATTTACGCTTACCGCGGTGTGGACCTGGTCGTCGCCATCATGGGTGTACTCAAGGCCGGTGCTACATTCTCCGTTATTGACCCGGCTTATCCTCCCGAGAGACAAAACATTTACCTGAGCGTTGCCAAGCCCCGCGGTCTCCTCGTCCTTGCCAAGGCCGGAGAGCTCCACGCTGACGTGCGCAAGTACATTGACACTGAGCTTGATCTCAAGACCGAGATTCTCGGCGTAGAGCTGAAGGACGGCTCTGAAACTGGCCTGATCTCAACCGATGGCTCCCTCCAAAACGTGTCTAGCGCCAGCGTCGGCGTAAAGGTTGGCCCTGATAACCACCCCACTCTCAGTTTCACAAGTGGTAGCGAGGGCGTGCCTAAGGGTGTGCGCGGTCGTCACTTCAGCTTGACATATTACTTCCCCTGGATGGCCCAAGAGTTCGGTTTGGGAGAGTCTGACCGTTTCACTATGCTTTCTGGTATTGCCCATGACCCCATCCAGCGCGATATCTTCACGCCGCTGTTTTTGGGAGCCCAGCTGTTTGTTCCCAGTGCCGAGGATATTGGCACGCCTGGAAGGCTTGCGGAATGGGTCAGTTCGCAAAAGGTTACAGTCACTCACTTGACACCCGCCATGGGACAACTTCTGACTGCGCAAGCAACTGCTTCAATCCCTTCTCTTCATAATGCTTTCTTCGTTGGTGATATCTTGACGAAGAGAGAGTGCCTGAAGCTCCAATCCTTAGCTGAGAATGTCACAATTATCAATATGTATGGCACTACGGAGACTCAAAGGGCCGTTTCTTACTTCAAGGTCCCCTCTAAGAGCAAGGATCCCCAATTCCTCTTGACTCAGAAGGATACGATTCCTGCTGGAAAGGGAATGCTCAATGTGCAAATGGTGGTCGTCAACCGCCATGATCGTCGCCGTGTGTGTGGTGTTGGTGAAGTCGGCGAGATCTATGTCCGCGCAGGTGGCCTGTCTGATGGGTACCTCTCCCTCCCAGATATGACTGCTCAGAAGTTTGTCGAGAATTGGTTCCCTAGTGACCTCAAGTCATCGCAAGAGTACAGCGGTCCAGGTCTTTGGCTTGGACCACGTGACCGCCTCTACAGAACAGGTGACCTCGGTCGATACCTGCCTGATGGCAACACTGAGTGTTCTGGTAGAGCTGACGACCAAGTTAAGATTCGCGGTTTCCGTATTGAGCTTGGCGAGATTAATACCCACATTTCGCGCCACAAGGGCATTCGCGAAAACGTTACTCTCGTTAGACGTGATAAGGACGAAGAGCCAATCTTGGTTGCATACGTGGTTCCTGAGAACAGCTCCCTAGAAGACGACAAGGTTGGAGGAGATGTCAAGGACCCACTTGTTAACCGCTTGGTTAAGTACAACGACCTCCTGAGAGACCTAAGGACATACCTGAAGACTAAGCTTCCCTCTTATGCTGTTCCGACTCTGATCGTGCCAATGGCTCGCTTGCCTTTGAACCCGAATGGTAAGATCGACAAGCCGCGTTTGCCGTTCCCTGACACCGCCCAGCTTGAGCTGGCCGCTCAGAAGACATCATCCCCTGAGGAGGAGCTTTCTGCAACTGAATCTGCTGTCAAGGATCTTTGGCTCAAGATTCTTCCTAACCGCCCACCACACCTTGAAGCACAGGATAGCTTCTTTGATGTCGGCGGCCACTCTATCCTTGCTACTAAGCTTGTTTTCGAGGCTCGTGCTAAGTTCGCACTTCCAGACCTACCTTTGGGCTCTGTGTTCAGCCACCCCACGTTGCAGGGCTTTGCCCATGCTGTGGATGAGTTGCAAAACGACGGTATGACAGCAGTCCCGTCTGTGCCAGCGGACAGGAGCGACAAGGCCGTACCCTATGGAGATGATGCAGCCAAGTTAGTTGACGAACTTCCTGCCACATTCACTAGGGCGCCGGCCCTGAAGAGTGATCAGAAACTCACTGTTTTCTTGACTGGTGCCTCAGGCTATCTTGGTGCCTTCCTCTTACGTGACCTGTTGGCTCGTCCTAATATCAATGTCATTGCTCACGTCCGTGGTCGTGACGCAGCACATGGTCTCGAACGCCTTGAGACTACTGGCCGTGCGTACGGTACTTGGAGCCCTAGCGCTGCCAAGAATCTCAGCGTAGTTGTGGGATCACTTGAGCAGCCGCAGCTTGGCCTCTCGGGCGCTGACTGGACTCGCTTGGAGAATGAGGTCGACGTCATTATTCACAACGGCGCTTTGGTCCATTGGGTTTACCCGTACTCTACTCTACGCGGACCAAACGTCTTGGGAACTCTCTCGGTGATCAGCCTATGTACTAAAGGAAAGCCAAAGCGAATTTCATTTGTGTCATCTACTTCGGTGCTCGATACTTCTCATTACTTCACATTGAGTGAACAGCTCCTTGAGGAGGGTAAGTCGGGCATTCCGGAGTCTGACTCCTTGGAAGGTGCTCGCACAGGGCTCGGAAATGGCTATGGTCAATCCAAGTGGGTTGCTGAGCATCTTCTTAGGGCCGCTGGCAAGCGTGGCCTTGTTGGAGCGATTGTGCGCCCAGGATATATCGTTGGTGACTCGAAGACAGGCGTGTCTAACACTGACGACTTCTTATTACGCTTGTTGAAGGGATCTCAAGAGATCGGCTTGTACCCAGCCATCGCCAACAACATCAACATGGTGCCTGTTGACCATGTTTCGCGCGTCACAATTGCCGCAGCACTTCACGAAAACGAAGCAGTTGAGGTCGTTCACGTCACTGCTCACCCGCGTATTAACTTCATCACGTTCCTCGGAAGCCTGAACAAGTTTGGATTTTCTGTCAAGGAGTCTGAATATGTCGACTGGCGCGTGGCCTTGGAGAAGTTTGTTTTGGAGACGGGCTCCAGCGCATTGTTCCCTCTTCTTCACTTTGTTCTCGACAACTTGCCTTATGACACACAAGCACCGGAGCTCGACGATGCTAACGCTTTGCGACTTCTGAGTGCCGACGCTGCCTGGACTGGAACTGACTTCAGCAGTGGTGCTGGGGTTGATGAGACTATTCTTGGTACATATGTATCATTCTTGGTTGCTAGTGGATTCTTGCCGGCACCGGAGGATAAGAGCAAGCTCCCGAAGCTCAGAGTTGGCGAAGATGTCTTGTCGCAGTTTGCCAAGGCAGGTGGCCGCTCTAAATAATAGACTAGCTTAAGGATAGTAAGACATGGGTTGTTCTAGGCCCATCTTTTCTTTATGACGGATGAAACCACTGGTCTGATCATTTGCAGCAATGTGAAGAATACTATCAGACACATGGCCACTACATCTACGATAGTGACGGCCGAATTGATGGTCCTTAGAACATTTAGGACAGAGACTTCAGTGCTTACCGTCATTGTTGCATACAGGAAGTCTTCTACAGCGATGCTGTCGATCGGTTCAAAGCCGTGTACCTGCAAGGACGGTAAGCCCGAGCTCGACAATTGTTTTAGAGTTTGTAAATTGAGCGCAGCGGACAACTCTGCATGCCCATATTGTAGCTGCGACAAGAGCTCAAAATAAATATCCTGTACAATTTTGTTGAAGTCGGTCACTTGAGACTGATCAAGGTTCCCCTTGGGATCATATTGTTTGGCTAAGGCCGAGAGCAGCAGGGCGCCCCAAATACAGATGATGCTCAGAAAGAGGATCAGCAGTAGTGCAGACTTTATAATTGGATTGTTGAGTACATTTCTAAAATGTTTTCCCTTTGGAAGAGTAGTGGGTCCACTTAATTTTGGCACATCGCTAGGTCTTGGCTTGCCTTCCATCTCAGATGCATCTTTCTCACCGTCGACGCCTATCTTAGCTCGCGAGCCTCGGGGGGTAGAGACATTATAGCGCGGGACTTTTCTCATTACCGCTATAATGACATAGCCAAAGAGTAAAAAGGAAAGCGCAGTGAGGGTTACCGCCGAGCCATTATCGTTGACCTGTACTGCTCTGGCGTATGTAAGGTCTTGAGCGCACATCTGACGAGAGCGAAGCCGTGCCAATCTCGAGTGTGCGTGAGACACAGCCTTCCTGATGCTCAGAGTCTCATTCAGTGATGTAGTTGAAATCATGCTACACCTCGCGTTATCTCCGCTGTGACTCTCTTTGGAGATGTTGGTGCAAACGTGTTGAGCAGTCTGCAAAACAGAGCCAAAGACAGATTGCAGAGCACGAGTATCCAAATCTGCAGTCCGTTCAATGTTCCACAGAGTCGCATTTGCACCGTTAAGGACTTGGAGCTTGATAGCCTCCATAGCCTCGCGGCGGATGTCTCTATCTAACCCGACCGCTACGGACACGAGCCGACCAAGAACACAGACAGCAACAATTAGGGACATCAAAATAACCGGGACTGGGTGAATAAAACAATCTATTATCTCTCTGAGACACTTATTCAAAGTGTCGCCACGAATCATTGTTTTGATCAGCGAGAGGGAAAGCTGTGAAGGTTTCTCAAAACTGTATGGGTGATGAAGTAGCAGAAAGGTAGCTTGATCTATTTAATATAAATAAGGGCAGATAGCCCATTTAGGCCTGTTATTAAGATGCGTGTGTTCTGGTGAGCGGTCCTGATTTGAGTGGGCCGATTTCGACTTCATCCAGTAGAAATTACGCGTCTCACGTCCACTTGCGGCAAGGCTAACAATAACCCATATCAAAGGTGGAAGGGCATCCGAAGAAAATCCTGAAAGCATGTATAGGGATAGATATACCACCATTTCAGCGCCATAGTGAGGGCAAGCAACATCGGTTCCTGTTAACCAGAAGTGTGGCATGTTATACCGGGTTGTATGGGCAAGGGTTCTGTGGAAACTCGCTTGCAGCATAGATCCAAGTACGAATAAACAAGCAGCACACGATAGTAGGACCTGGTTGTCTGTGTCGGTAATTGGAAGCATCAGTTCAAAGATATAGAATAATAATCCGACCATCCAATGCCCAATATGCATCCGAGCCTTGCTGTTTACATCGAAGAGAAAACGCTGTTCGAGGAATCTTCGGCACCCTTGAAGAAGAAGAATCCAAGTTCGTACAGAGCTTCTTCCAGAGAGAAGATTGTACATTGACCCGATAGCTAAGAGCGCGTAAAAATGAGCAAACCAGGTCTTTGGGACTACCAGCCGCGCTAAGAGCGGGAAACGATTAATATCCCCTTGGAGGGTTTTACCATAGCGCAGATACTGTCGCAATGGCTGCACGTTATCAGCTAAAAGGACACTGGAAGAAGCACCAATGTGAAAAAGGATCGAAGCATATTCCACAGCCTCCTCTGGTATTTGCATTGGCAGACGTGGTAGTACGCTTATGCGGAAGACAACACCCAGATCACGGGTATCAGCGATTCCCGAGGTTAGTCACGTCCAGATGAAATGCTGGTGAAATCTATATCAATTTGGCCCACTTGATCGCTATTTTTGGCTTCGATTAGATGTAAATGCCTCGAGAATACTTCTTTGTTATCCAGGTGATTGAATCATATCATCTCTATAGCACAGCCTTGGTGCTACGTGATCAGGGGCCAGCCTAGCATTAAGACTAAGAGAGCGAAAAGTTCTAAAATTTAAGGTAATGCTATGTTTATGTATTTCAGGTCAAATAACAAAAAGCACTATTATCTTCCGAGGCAACTTTAAACTGGAATCATGTTCGTATAGAAGTAGCACACACACCACGAGTGTCACGAGTGTCACCGAAATCGCAAGTGCCCGATGACGGCTAAAGCGAGTCTTTTGGGGCTCGTTTAACTTCCGTACAGCCTCGAAGGCTGAAACTACACCGGTGTGATTGCTTTCTACCATGTTGAGAGTCTCCTCAAGCGACGGGATAAGCTCGCTGTACGCGTTTTTCTCTCCTTCTCTTGTTTCAGCCCTAGTGTACACGAATGAAGAAGACAGTGGCTCTGTTGATGGTCCTGAGAAGGTGTTATAGGTACTAGGGCGTGGTCCAACGAGTGGAAGTATATGCGGGGGTTTCCGTTGACGCTTCAAAGCGCTCGGGAGCTCCATCACGCTAGCGATGCTCTGGGATGTGCGCGTATCCGCATTGACACTTAGAGCGGGAGATGACAACCCCGTTTCGTGGTTTACATTGAGTTCGGGAAGGCTCTCTCTTTCTGAAGCAACTTGAGGGCAATACAGAAGTAAGCTCAATCTGGAGCACCGATTAAAGCAAATGGCTAGGTCATGAGAGTTCTCCTGTTCTTTATGATGATCTTTCTGTTGTCCGTACTCATGAGAAGATAGAGCCCTCGTGATCGAATCCAGGTAGCTTTTTACCTGCTCTGACACTTGTTGTTCACCCATCAAAATGTCCCATGGTGTGCGACTCTCTTGGCGATGCACGAAGAACCGACATATATTTGCATTTTCCAGTACATAGAGCAAATCAAGACGCTCGTAACGCTTTTCACAAGCTGCAAATATAGCTGTGAGTCTATTCGATTCTAAATCGGTGTCGGTGGCATCATCTTCAATCTCAGCGATAGCGTGAGCTACCACACTCACATTCTGATGTTCACCATCAGAGTTACTCGTGAGAACGAAGGCATGGAAATGAACTGACCGCCCACTCTGTATCATTTCATGGATAAGAAGACGCATCAACTCCTGG
Organism: Wickerhamiella kurtzmanii; assembly: GCA_030572965.1. Taxonomy (NCBI): domain Eukaryota; kingdom Fungi; phylum Ascomycota; class Dipodascomycetes; order Dipodascales; family Trichomonascaceae; genus Wickerhamiella; species Wickerhamiella kurtzmanii. The sequence continues at coordinate 60,664 of JAJMCK010000026.1, read as the reverse complement.
ACTGGTGCCTTCTCATTGGCTTTGTTACTACCTAATACGACGTACAATGCCGCACACGTTTTTTGCAGACCTGAGAAATCACTTGACAGAAGTGCTTCAAGTGAGTTGTTAAGCTCGTTTGGTGAGGCATCGCCATCGAAGCTGTAGTCAAACTCGAGTTTCCTACGAGAAAATGCCATATCGGAAAATTGTACTCCAAACTCGTTGACTCCAGGTGCTCTGGCAGACTTGACCCGTATAGACGACCTCATTTCTAGATAGGATGTGTTCATCAACTTTGAAGCGGTCTTCGAAGCTTATAATGTCGACAATGGGGGGGGCTTATCAATAAACGGACCACTTTACCCTAATGTATTCGATTATGCCATTCAATTTCAAATCTTCCACCCGACCTCCATCAGCGATATCATTCAGAAATTCTGATCATTTTCTCCAATTACAAGTGAGCCACAAAAGAACATAAAGGCTACAAAACTACATAAAGTTAATAACGTTGTACAAATCAACGAGACTTGGTGGTGAAAGGACCGGGGCCGCGCTGGACAAGGTGCTTGAAGGCGTGGCGGAGACGACTGCGAGGAGCATCGTCCTTGTAGTACTCAATCACGGCCTTACCGCGCTTGGCAACACCCTCGGCGTTGAACTCAAGGGCATTGTAAACATCTAGGTAAGGAGCAGAGGCACCGAAGTGGTCGAGGTTGAAGTGCTCGTGGGTGTACTTGTCCCAGCCGAAGGCAGAAAGCACCTCAACGGAGAGAGCAGGCACGCCGTCAGGGAAGACAGAGAGCTTGTACTCCTCGCTCTGACCATCAAAGGTGTAGAAGTCAGGGAGAGAGACAATGCGCACGTTGGGGCCAATAAGCTTAGCACCCTCAATGGCAATAGAGACCTCAGAGCCAGTGGCGGCAATGATGAGCTCAGGCTTCTCGCTTCTAGACTCCTGGACAACGTAGCCACCCTTCGAGGCCTTCTCGATGCTGGAGCCAGGGAGCTGAGGAAGGTTCTGACGGGTCAAAGAGATGACGGAGGGAGTCTCCTCGGCGTCGATGGCAACCTTGTAGGCAGCAGAGACCTCGTTACCATCAGCAGGACGCCAGACCATAAGGTTGGGAATGGCACGGAAGTGAGCAAGAGTCTCAATAGGCTGGTGAGTGGGGCCATCCTCACCGAGACCGATAGAGTCGTGGGTAGCAACCCAGATGACGGGGTGGCCAGAGAGGGCGGAGAGTCTGAGAGCACCGGCGGCGTAAGACACGAAGTTCAAGAAAGTACCACCGTAGGGCTTGAGACCACCGTAAGCGGCAAGGCCGTTCATAATGGCACCCATGCCGTGCTCACGGACACCGTAACGGATGTAACGGCCATCGTACTCACCGAGGTGGGTGTTCACGGGCTGGAAGTCAATAGCGTCCTTCCAACGGGTCAGGTTAGAGCCGGTAAGATCGGCAGAGCCACCAATGAGCTCGGGAACAGCACCGTGAACAGCGTTAAGCAAGTCCTCGCTAAGCTTACGAGTAGCAAGAGGCTTGTCACCAGCATGGTAAGTGGGGAGAGACTTCTCCCATCCCTGAGGAAGTCTGCCGGCAATACGACGCTTGAGCTCCTCGGCCTCCTTGGGGTAGGCCTTGGTGTAAGCGGCGAGCTGGCCCTCCCACTGGGCCTCAAGCTGGGCACCATATGAGCCGCGGCTGCGAGTGTGCTCGAGAACCTCCTTGGGGACATCGAAGGTCTTCTCGGGGTCGAAGCCGAAACGCTTCTTGAGCTGGGCAATGTCATCAGGCTTGAGGGGGCTGCCGTGGACAGAGTGGTCACCCTCGTGGAGAGAGCCGTAACCAATAATGGTCTCAACACGAATAAGGGTGGGCTTATCGCTCTTCTGGGCCTGCTCGATGGCAATGAGGAGGTCCTTAAGATCGCTGTTACCGTTGCGCACGTGAAGGGTGTTCCAGCCGTAAGCCTGGTAACGCTTCTCAACGTCCTCAGTGAAAGCGACGGCAGTGGAGCCATCAATGGTGATCTTGTTGTCGTCGTAAATAGCAATGAGGTTGTTAAGCTGAAGGTGACCAGCAATGGCAGCGGCCTCGTGGGACACACCCTCCATCATACAGCCATCACCGAGGATGCAGTACACGTAGTTATCAATGATCTTGTGGTCAGGCTTGTTGAAAGTAGCAGCCAGCTGCTTCTCAGCAAGGGCAAGACCGACGGCGTTGGAGATACCCTGGCCAAGAGGACCGGTGGTGACCTCGACACCAGGAAGCTCGTGCTCAGGGTGACCAGGGCACTTGGAGTTGAGGTGGCGGAAGGTCTTAAGGTCCTCAATAGAGTAGTCGTAGCCATAAAGATAAAGCATGATGTACTGAAGGGCACATGCGTGACCGTTGGACAGGACAAAACGATCTCTGTTGAACCAACCCGGGTTCTTGGGGTTGAACTTCATCACATACTGCCAGAGTACGTGGGCCACGGGGGAAAGACCCATGGGGGCACCAGGGTGACCAGACTTGGCATTGGCAACAACATCAGCCGCAAGAGTACGGACAGTGTTCACTGCCTTAACATCAATTTCTCCGAATGTCGTAGACATTTTTCAACTAATTTGGTTTTTAGGATGATGAAAAAAGAAAAGGAAGGAAAGAAGAAACGTCACTAGTTGACGGGGCGAAAGCTTATATATCTATATCTGGACCTCCCCTCCTCCCACCCAAAATATTGTAGTAAACCTCTCATTGTGCACCCGGGTCGATATTTGTTTGTCCGTTAAGCAGAGGAAGACCCCACCCGTGCACGCCCTTCCTTGTTGAAATCCCACTTCAGGGTTGAGGGTGCAGCCTGCTGACAGATGGAATGCATCAAGCAGTTGTATTTCCACCAGTTATAATCCTGCAAGCCGATGCCAAATCTCGAGGAAACGGTTGCTCATCCAATGTTTCGGTTGCTGCTGTCGGGATTTTATTATTTTTTTGACAATTTGAGTTTTTGACATCTGCGCAACGTATTAATTGTTCCCGTTTTTTCCGTCTTAGCCAATGACCCAAGCATACCTCTCTCCATCATCGCATTCCTCCACTAAACCCTGGGATAAGGTCATACTGACCGCTTCATGATCTCGTGCATTTGCATAAATCCATACGCTTAACCCCCACCTGTACTTAAACGACTTTTTAACCCTACTTATCTTTGCTTGACAGATATCGTACTTGGTAACTTTTCTAAACGCTTAAATCTCGAGAAACCATCGGGGTTTCGATGATATTGAAATTAGCCGCCATCACTTGGTAGTCTTCTCGGCTTGAAATATCCAATCAGTAGCTCACCTGCATCTCGTGACCATGACTCTTCAATAGCTGACGAAGCGGTCTCGATCCCTAAACGTTGGGCTGTGCTTCCCATCCGTCGTCATGGTCTTGAATCCTACGGATTCTCCACTCGCCCACTCTAAGTTGATGTTAGTTGCAGTGTAGATTTAGCCTAGGTTGATAATGCTACGCCCAAATATTTAAGTTTTGTTGTGTGATACCAATGTCATCTAACAAATATGTATCTAGTTATTTAAATGCCTCAGAGGCACGTACGTTTGCAACTAGCTTGCGGTCGCATTTTACATCTCTCTACATCACGTGCTTTTTCTCATAGCCGTTGAAACTGGTCAAGTGATTCACTACCATCATTACATGCAGTAATGGTGAGATTCTGGCGTTTCCAGTACAAATGATGTTGAACAAAGCAGTCTTAAATTAATCTTAGCCATCCAGAATCAAAATAACCTGGGCAGCATCGGGCCCAGCGTCTATAACATCAATGTAATTCTGGCGAACCATGCGTCCAGTTGTACATAGCACAAAAAAATAACAAATCGTATTCTAAAAGTCGTATTCTTATTCTCTCTTTACTGGCCCCTGGCCATTCACGGTCAAAATACTCTGACCAGCATTGGACCTAGCGTCTACTGTGTCCTGTTTCAGTCCGCCCTGGGTCAAGTGGGACAATCGCATCTGCAGTAATTGCATGATTGGTCCTCGAAGGCTTCCTCTGGTTGTTGTAGTTTGAGCCTCGAGATCAGGCTGTATCTCTGGCTTCAGGGAAGACGAGTCGTCATGCATCGAAAATATCCCGGGAATAAATGGTATGAAATTCGACTCGTCTGACATCGACTTGACCGACTGGTGAGTGCTCAAAGTATCAGTGCGGAACATTTCAGGCATTGGACTTGCGGGTTCTTCTGGCCCATAGACTCTCGATGTTGCTTCTTCCTTCTCAAGTCTCTTCACCCGTCTGTGCCTGAATTTGTACCATAGAACAAACCCCACAATCAGTCCTATTCCAACAAGACCGCCTACAATCGACCCAGCAATGACCCCCGTGTGTGAGTCTGTAGGCGATTCGTCCGGCGGCTGTATACACTTCGCCTCAGCACACTTATCGCAGGTTTGAACAGTTAGAGTGCACACTTGACCCTTTGGACAGTTGTGGCACACTGGTGGCAAGTTCGGGCATTGAAGGCATTCCCTGGTGAACAATTGCCGGAATGAATCTATTTTCTTCGTATCGGAGGCTAGAATTGTTACCATTTCGCCGTATTCTGTTAGCTGCCCAGCTCTATGACATAGGTGTGTGGCTCAGGCTCAAAATAAAAAAGATTTGAACTGCACGCTACAGATGGACTCTAAGCTGTTGTTTAAGCGAATCCCCACAGTTAAAATTAAAGTATTTTTCAGACTTGATTTTATATCTAAACCTAAAAGGTTGTGCCCCAGTCTGTGTGTGGTGTGGTGGCACATCGGCAGGCTCAGTTGACGCATGTAATAAATATTTCCGCTAACCTCGTCTCTCCTATGTAATTACTCTTATCAACCAAGTGAACCACCTCAAAAAAAATACAGTGCTCGCATGAGGTTTGCCTAATTTGCCCTAAAAATGATGCCAACTTCTTACTATTATAGCCTAGTAGAATATCTGACGACATTCAGCTGCTAGCCGCCGGACGTCTCGCTTCGGATCGTTCAACGATGAGGCAAGACTGGTAAGAATCTTCGTGTTCCCGCTGCCAAGGGTTGGGAACTGTTGTTTAAGCGCAATCAATAAAGAAAGTGATCTCGCTCTCACATTGGGTGTCCGGCCCTGCTTGGCCAAATAGAGAAGTTTTTGAGAGAGTGGATCCAAAATGTTGGCGAAAGCGTCTTTGTGAGTTGCAACTGCACCTCGCAGGCATTCCAGAGCCGTCTCTTGAGCGCGGGGTGGCGCCGCATGTGGGCTCTCAATGGTCGATAGGAACAGTGGTAAAATCTTATCGAATTGCTGCATTACGACTGACCGGTTCACGAAGCGAACCAGAGCACTCAGAGCGAGCATACTATTAGCATTCCCCGTTTCCAAAAGTACAGGAAGTGCACGAGCAAAGAGTCTTTGTCTGAACAGCTGGCGGATTATGACACCATTCTCAGGAACCAGGAACCTGTCTGGGGATACTAGGACACCATAAACACGCGCTACCAATGCTGATTGGGCGACAGCTTCTGTGAGCGCAGCTGCAATCTCGAAGCCGTAATTGTCACCTTTGAAAAGTAAGCCCTTAGCGCCCCAGGCTACCACCTCAAGGCTATTGGGCTGATGCAAGTTCGTAAGAAGGACTTTAAAATCCTCTTTGTAAGTGGGCACATGCTCCGGCCACTTGTTTAGTGTCACTGCAAGGAGTCTGAGGAAAGGAGCGCGCTCGAATACTGTGCGAGCTGATTCCAGAGCTTTGACCGTGCCTGTCAATGACATTTGCGGGAATGGGCAGTCCTTGAATGATACTACAGTCGAAACGTATAGAGCATAAGGCAAGCCAAGGTCAAGGAGGCCACTCAATGTTCCAGCTAAATTTACCTGTTGCTGATGAGACATCTGCCGAGCCCAAAGTTCTATCAGCATACCAGCGCGGTCAATGATCACGGCTGACTTGATTGATTTTGGGCCCACGAATAATTTCAAGAGCTGCAGTATAAATCGATCAAACCCGAGCAATTCATCCTGCTTCAGATGATCTGTGGCCACAAGTAAACTTTCCAAACTCTCCAGAGCGTAAAGCTGGTCTGATTCAAGTCTGCCAAGAAGCCTCACGGCGAGTTTATAAACCAATGGCCTTGTGACGCAAATCTCGCCCAACGCTGGTAATCCCTCAGGGATTTTTGCCAGAAGTTGGGGCAAACAATAAGTAATTATAACTTCAGACCGAGCTTTGGCAATGGACGCTAGAGCCTGAGTTGCAGAAGCCTCAACGAGAGCATGCACGATTAATGGTGCATGGTCAGCACTAGAAATAGCGAGAAGTCTCAGATCCTCGATCGCCTCGGGCTCATTCCGATGAAGCAAAGCTTGCACTACGCGATCAAGCTCAGGTAGCGTGCGCTCCGCTGAAGCAGCAGTGATAAATACTTTCAACAACGCTGGGTCGGGAGGGGCAACATTGAGAGCGCTGTTGATGGCCACTGGCACCAAATCACGCCAAATACGGTCCGTACCAGATGACAGCCCCACCAGTAGGTATGCCATCTGCAGGTCTATTGGCTTTGCGTTTTCTCCCGTCATTTGACTGTGAAACTCGGCTTCGAACGCGCCAACAAAGTTAGGCGAGCGCACCAATGTTTTTAGAGCCGCGATGGCTGGCTCAAGCGTTTCTGATTCTGGAGTTCCATAGATGACCTCATAGCGCACCCCGTCCCACACTTTTTGCCAGTACGGTTCTGGGTCAGTATTCGCGAGGGCGTCGCGAAGTGTAGTCAGAGTGTCCACTTTTACCTGTGTGCTCACCGCTGTCAGCTTCTCGATAAGAGCAGGAACTACCCATTTGGCCAGATGGGGAGAAACCAGCGTAGCTTTCAGGCTCTGCTTGATATCATCCGCGGTGATTTTGTAGGGCATGTCCTTTGGTGGATTAAACGTAACCGGGAAATAACAAAATGTCACATCGAAAATATCGACATAAATCTGATCGCTCAAAACCTCCTGGGTCGCGCTCAGTACATCGTGTGAGATTGAGAGTGATAGCATCAAGTTCTGAGGGTCCTTTTCCCCACTAGCGATGTCTGCAAAGATAGGGACGAAATCACCAGCATCGACACGAGACCTTAGCAATCCCAGGATGATAAAAACTTTGTTTCTGAGTGGTTGCGGTAGGGACTTCACGTCAAGTTTTCGAACTGCCCCGAGGACATCAGTGTAAACATTATACCGCTCAATGAGCGTGGATATTCCGTCTAGGGCATACTCCAGAGAAGATGTGTCCTCGAGTCGACTTATCATGAATTTGAGCAACAGTTCACTGTCTCTGGAAGGCATTTCCTTGCCACTTTTGAGAATTTGAGACAATGTACGCGTCGCGGAGCTTCTCTGCGGCGCATCGCCTGTAAGTCTTGGTCCTAAGGTAGCAACAATATCTATGAGACGGAAAGCAGAAAGCTGTTCAGCGAGGTCAGCCTGTTCTTTCGCATCTGTTTCAACAGTGATGCGATCAAGCAATCGCTCCATCGCGCCGAAAAAAAAAAATCTACTGAAACGACAAAGCAGGGCCCGGAAATATGTGTGCACTTCGATACTGTTTAACAGCCCAGATGATGAGTAAATCTCACGTGATGGATAAAGTTCAGTACGGCTCTATTGTACGGCTCGAACTTTGGAATCGTTAATGAGGGGGAGGTATGATAACTTAAATTCTAATTAGTTGCACCATTGGAAAGTACATGAAATTGTTCTTTCAAGTGTTGGTTCATTGTTATTGAGATCAATGGCTCTTGATACCCAATAAAGAGATATATATCCACCAAATTTGTTGTTAAGAATAGCTTTTTGGCAATTGTCAACACAATTGATCCAAACGCAATAGAAAAAGGCTAGAAGAGCTTGAATCATCAATTCTATTTTCTTAGCGACGCACTAGCAGCTTTTTTAACTGCTTCGATCTGGATTGCGCCTGTGTTATCAGGATCAACACGCCACTTATGACCATGAAGTTGGCAATAATCAGAAACCTGGAGAGGCAAAACGGAACCTTTTCCAACTACTACGTTCAACTCAGCTCCGGTTGATTCGCTTATTATCGCGTGAAGGACTGATAAAGCCTCATGTGCACAAAGTCCATGAAGATCAACGAATGTTTCGTTCGGACGGCCTGCCCTTAAATAGTTGTTCCTGAAAAATGAAATCCGCGCTGCTTTTGTATCGAGTTCATCTATGATCTTTTTTCTCTTTTTCATTTCCATCGAGATGTCGCTGGCCACCTCGCTTGATCTTTTTCTATATGCTGACGACGCGAGTTGTGCTAGTTTTCTTCGCTCTGAACTCAACATTCTCGCCTGAATGCGGAAACGCTCCATTTTAACGAGATCATTGTCTTCTGGCGAAGGTGCCTCCATAATTTTTTGGCCGAGCTCAAGAGAAACTCCTCTTCTTCGAAGAAAGACATCTAAAGGGGTTTCAACTAGTTGAGTTGCAGAGAATGAAATCGCGCGCAATATTCCAGAGCTCTTAAGGCTCCTTGTTCTGAGTTGTCTTAATACTGGAACCATCTCAAACCTATCCTTGCTATGGTTGAAAAGAGCATCCAACCCGCGCAGTATTAGTCTGTGACTCCATGAACCAGATATAAACCTGTTTCAGCCTCACCAATTCCGAGTTAGCGGCACAAGCGAACCGCAGTCTCGACGGAATCCAGCACTCACCCGCAGTGGGTGTAAGAACGATCTATTCACTACGATCTCACCTGACTATCTTACCTTCTGTTGATCACGTGATTACACCCCAAGCTTCTTCTCAAGGTGTCAAGCTCCGTTCCTTTATTATCACATTAATAAGAGGATGCTATTTAGCCCGTGACGCGTCGCGCTTGGAGGCTGTTGATATGAGTGTCCTGTTTGGAGCGAGAATTGGCCGGCCGAAACCAAATACTCCCGATATAGACAGTCAACCAAATGAGCAGAATATCAGGCTCGAAAGTTTGTATGATGTGCCTGTGCATATGGACGACTGCCTACCTGAGGTTCGAAACACGTTTCCTCGTCGTACCAAGAAAAGAAAGTTTGAAGGAGATTCCTCTGATGCACCTACAGACATCCATTATGGAATACCTATCTATAAGCTCTTGGAGAACGTTCAGAAACCAAGCGTATCCACTGCAGCTCCTTTGAGAAAACGACGGCGACACCAGACCGTTTTGTTGAGCGAGAAATACCGGCCGTCACGCTTTATCGATCTTGTCGGAAGTGATAAGACCTACAGACATATTCTGAGATGGATCACACAATGGCGATCGATTGTGTTCGGTACAAATGCATATGAGGTGAAACCGGGCGAGCACGCTGATCAGTATGGTCGACCACTTAGAAAAATCCTCCTGGTATATGGCCCCCCAGGTATCGGAAAAACTACTGCGGCACATGTTATCGCAAAGCAAGCGGGATATGACGTTTTAGAGATCAACTCCAGTGAGGAACGAACTGCAAACATTGTCAAGGAGAGAATAACAAGCGCGCTTCAGAGCCACCGAGTATCTTCTAAGCGGCCAGTGTGCCTATTGCTTGATGAAATTGATGGAGCCACTGAACACGGTTTTATAAGAAGCCTCGTCAACCTCATCAATTCCGACAATCGAGTTGCCTCAGGCAAGGGCCGGAAAAATGACAGCCTGCTCCAACGACCAATCATCTGTGTGTGCAATGACCCATGGACGTCTTCACTTTCAGCACTTCGGCCATTGGCCGAGATGGTCTCTTTCACAAAACAAACTGTTTTAGAGACATCCGCGCGCCTCGAGTCTATTTGCCTAGATGAAGGCTTGAACCTGACTCAGAGGGAGATACAACAGATCATTCAAACATGCGATTGCGATCTTCGAGCATGCTTAAACGCGATTGACTTTGGCTCTGCCAGCTCTAAGAACCGCTTGCGGGCTTCAGTCGCGGATCAACAATTCTCAAGCAACCCAGCGACATTTACCGAGATTGAGGCATCAGACATGGAGAAAACATTGATGAGCTGCTTCCACTCCTACCCGCGAGCCAATTATATCGATGACATGCTTGCGAAACCATGTGCGATCAGTGAATGGTTGGCTTTAGTCGACACACGCCGTCACATCTCTGCCCCTACAGAAATTCAGACAGCTGCTATCCATGCCTTTGGACAGCTCTTCCGATCAGCTGCTGCGAACTCGTTCATCACTAAACAACCAAACTTATTCGAGACGACCAAGAGAGTCAAAGGTGTTGCAGAAATGATCCGTCAAAGGTCAGTTGCGCGAGCCAAGTCCCGCATGACGACAAATATAATGTTGAAGGACTTCTTTCCGTACCTTGCAAAAATTGCTTGCCCCATCACCCACGCGGTTCCATTCGATGAGGACAAAACGCGCATTAGATCAATCTGTGAGTCTCTGACTAGTATGGGTGTTTCTCTTAAGGGCGAGAAACTCGATGATGGCTCCTTGGTATTCCTGCTCGACCCACCACTGGAGCAGACGTGTGTCATAGACGAAGATGAAAAGGCCGCTGTAGCATCGGGTAAGTTCACTGCTCGAAGGCAAATGAGAGATGAGTTTAATTCTTTGAAGCGGAACCGCGAAGGTCAAACCCAGGGCTCGTCTGCAGATGATTCTCTTGAGCCAGTTCAAAACATTGTCGCTGGTAAGCCAGCACCGAAGAGTCAGCGCGTGGGCTTTTTCGGAAACGTTGAAGGAACAGACGGAAGTGCAGAAGTGGTTCCGAGGTCCGCTAAGGTATGGGTGCAGTACATGGAGGGCTTTTCCAACGCAGTGCGAAAGCCTGTTTCCTGGAATGAACTTTTCAAACCAGAGAATAATTAATGTATATATATATTCAGTTTGGGCGCACAATGCTTAGGTTGCAGCCAGTTATTTCGCCCCTGAGACTACTCACATGTTCTTGACCTTTAGTCGTTTTGCGATGCTCTCACATCTGAAAAAGACTCCACAGCCCCTTGAACGCGTGACCAGTTTTGTTCCTTAAAGACAATTACTTATTGCACGCTAAAATAGCAACTCAACATTAATAGAATTTCCTTTCAGTGACAACGGACTTTTGATCCCAAATATAACGACTCAACCCTGCGTTGCAAGGAGAAACGCGTGGTGTGGATCGACATGTTTATACGTTAATTTAACCCGCCACTATTCTTGCACTCAGGTTTAATTAATTAGCGGTTAATTTGGGAGCTTCAAAATGAAATCACCTGACCAAATGTCAAATGTCTGACGCGTCAGGCTTTACACTCCCTTGGCTCATTACGTATCTCTTCCTCACTATCGTCAGTAATGGCGGAGGATTTAGTGCAGATTGAAATCCCCGTGCTGGATGATGCGCAGGTCGCATCACCTTCAGCCGGCGGTTCAAACAATTCACTACTAACATCTCCATCATCTACATCTGGTAGCCACAATGGTGCGGCGGATGCAGCCCCAGGTGGTCCTAGCACAGGCTCCGATGCTGAACCCTCAGCCCCCGAAACAGCCGCCGCAGAGTATGCCCTCCATATTCTGTTCACCCAATTCGTTCGATACGCTGAGCGTAAACTAGCAGCATTCTCTCAAGTGCCAGAAGACAGCGTAGAGAAAGTTTTAGGTGAAGGTGTTGATGACGAGTTTGACACAATCCTGGAGAGTCTTGGCCATGTTGCACGAAGGAAGCCCAAGCCAGTGATCGATAGTGTCATGTATTGGCGAAAATCTAAGAAGACTGGCATTCTCCCTAGTATCTTCATACTGAGTCGCGTGCTGATGGAAGTAGTCAAGCAGGCTCCTCCCAGCGTACTAGGTGAAGACTTGTGCGACAAGCTGGAGGACATTGTCTCCCGACAAGTTCAAGTCGCAGATGCAAATGTTTTAAGCACATCTCTTGCACGCCAAGCTAACTGGAAGATCATGGCGAAACTGCTGGGTGAAATGTCAGCCTTCCGCTTTGCAAGTGTGTCCGACCGTTTCACAGAGGAACTTGAGAAGGGCCCTGATGGCCGTGAAGGCCAGGTGATACTTTCCTTGGAAGCTATGCCTTATCTCAAATTGGCTCTCTATCCAGAGGACTATCTTGAAGATACCGCAATATTTATAGACTCTTTGGCGAAGTTTGGCGCGAGAGCTCCGCTGACCCTTCGGCCACACTATACAAAGGCAATTGTCCGCATGCTATCACCACTGGCAGAAAGAGCGACCGTTGAAGTAAATCAGCCGACGTGGGCTGCAGCGATGCGGAGACTGTTCAATCTCGGGATGGACAAACGCCAACCTTCATTACAATTATGCGTGACAAGTCTCTGTTTGGCACCCGCACCATTCTTTGCTGAGCACTGGCTCCCTTTGCTCGAGTCTTACGCGCACCAGAAGGCCAGCAAAGCCCGCAAAGGCAGCCTTTATATGCCGGCAGCTCAGTTAGCGTACATTTATGTGTTCCGATGCCCAGAATCTCTCAATGCCATGACTCGGAAGATAGAGGACCTTCGGAAGTTGCTTCTAGCCGTCCCAGCTCGGAAGCACTGGCAATCATTGGACGATACAGCTAAAGATGGGTGCGTCGCGTTGCTTCGAATACTTTTCCACGCCTATAAACAACACACACTTGACGAACTGCTGTTCCCCATGTTAGTTGGCGTAGATTCAGGCCAGATTACCCGCCAGCCCCAATCTATGCTCGATCAAATAGTTCCTGAAAGGGCTGTTCTGGCTATAAGAGCTTTCTCTCTTGCTTTACAAGATTTGCGCAGTGGCAGCCGCCCGCACTTCCCTATCGCTGACTCTGACGTGCTGGACACTAAAAAATCAGAGGAAGTATCCACGGAAGTCAAACAGAGCGAACTCAAGGCCTCCCCAGAAATATCGGCTCCTCTACGCGCGAGTATCGATTTGTTTTGCGAATGCATAAGCCAAATTTCTCTATGGTTGTCATCAGAACCCCGAAATTCCAGTGTCTCATCACAATTGATGGCCTTCACCTCGTCTGCTGCATCTGCCGTAGGCGGAGCTGTCGGCAGCAGTACAAATGCCCTTATATCTAACGCAGCTGCCAACAATGCGCTTCTTAGTGAGGCATTGCATAGTTGGTCGGCTTGGTGGCCACTAGGTGAGCATACGAAACACCTGGATATCCTTTGCCGCTTTGAAGCCAGCCCGGGCCCTGGTCAGCAAGCTGCTCTTCAAGCGGTCAAGGATCTGAGCCTGCAACCTCTTCGCGATCTTCGCATCCTTCTCGGAGCCCACATCCGAATTCTGATGACTGTTATAAATGGGCAGATGATCGAGCCTTTTTTGAAAGTCTACGTTGACCTCGTAGAAGCACTTGTGCGGTGGCTCCAATCTGAAGTTGATATCTCTGAAAAGAGTCAATCTCTCTGGCCAGTGGTTGAAGAAATAGAAGGTAATGGGCTCTTTTTCGTGTGTTCTAGAGATAGAGCGATCCGCTCGCTTGGTTTAAGAGTCCTTTACCTGATAACAGAAATGGACAGCGTTCTTATCGGCGAAAAAGACCAACGGCCCACACGTGTAATCGACTTCTTGCAGAACACTGAGATTGCGCCACTTGTTGAGGGACGATTAGACCTAAGCGCTCCTGAAAGGGCGCGCGTGACCCGCTTCATGTCACGTAAAGGAGCCTCGGTGGCGCGGTTGGCCGTGTCTGATTATGGAGTTGACGCTGCTCTGTGGCTGAAACTGTTTCCGAAGGTTACGGCCCTCTGCTTCGATGCCTATCCTATACCAGTCGCATTATGTCGCTCTTTGGCGTGTGATAGATTGGTGGCTATGCACCCTGAAGTTGCTAAGCTCATGGACAGCCCCTCTCGGGAGGGCCTGCCCATCACCGAGCAATGGAGGCTCCACCTGATGCTGGTGTGCGGTACTCTGACCTCTACTGAAGAGCAAAAAATTCACGTCCCGAGCCATTCGCGCAAAAAAAGTGTGCAGCGAGTAACACTCCATCACCAGCACATCACATCCGCTAAATCTGTCTTCCGTATAGCAGCGCCGATGCTGGGCGCGGCCCACTCAGGTATAAGAGACGCAGCAATTGCCGGTATGGCCTGTACCAATGTCAATACCTACCGTACCTTACTAGAGTGCTTAGAGCCTCTCATGACTGACGAGATGCCCCGTGCAAACACCTCTCCGGAAGCCGCACGGCTTTTGACCGGCGCAGTAGAGGTTCTGCGACAGACTGTTGGATTCCTTGATTTGTCTCATATTCGAGACGATCCTTGGATTCGAGATGAGCTCACAACAGTGATGTCGTCGCTCAAAACTCAGCTCAGTCTCAATAAGTCGCACATCTCTACTTACTCTAGTGATCTGCACACTCTGCGGCGAGCCTTCTGTGGCCTTTTGGCAGATGTGTACAAAGCTCTTGGCCCCCAGGCGCTCTTTGGAGGTGTCGGTAGTGAATGGGCTAGTTATTGGACCCTTATCGAAAGTTGGTCACCCTTCGGCTCTCATGCTGCTGCCGTTGCGCAAAGAACGGCTTCCGCAAGGTCCGCTAACGAAGACGCAGTGGCGCTTGCGCAGCTCGAAATTGAAAAGAGAGACTTTGATAGAGCAACGTCACGCGCTCTGGCGGCCTTGCTTCAAAATTCCTCAGGCTTTATCAGTGATATCACTCCTGTTTTGCATTACATCCATGCATTGATCTCTCGAACGCAACCACAGATACATGATGCGGGAGTTTTGGCTCTTCAAAACCTCATTAAGTCATATCCTTCTTCTGAGGCCCTAGCGATGGAACTCGCAATAAGGTGCTACCCAGCCAGCCCTCAGGCAGTCTCTAGTGCGTATTTTTCGGCATTGGTGGATGTCATTCAGAGCAACCCTGGACTCATTTCAGACATGCACGAACCATTGCAGTTCTTGACTCTTGCAATATTCAAAGTAGGAGACTCTGATCGCACAACTCGTGTGAAAGCGGCTGAGCTTGTTCATGTATTGGAGCTCGCATTGTTCAAGTCTTCGGTGGTAAAGAACTTCCAATTCCGCTTACGCTCACCTCTTCCAGCCGTATACAAGCGTGAGATTTTCAAGATCAGCCAGGCGCTGGCGTCTGCACACTCTGAAGTCAGTCCAAAGATCTTTTTTTTCATCACTAAAGCATTTCACCTCGTGACTGAGTCCAACCTCCGAGATATACTGAGTGTCTTGTTACCTTGGATACAGAATATTGAGCTGCGCATAGAGGCACCTCAGGAAGAAACAGCTGTTTTAGCCACACTATTAGAGATGACTGTCGTATTTGGAAGCAGAATGCAGAATGAGATTGAGGCGCTTTGGGTTGCAATTTGCACACACACGACGTGGGGTGAGCGAAATTCGCTAGCCGTATTAGACTTCTTGGTCGGAGCGTGTTTGCAATATCGGTCTATTGGTTTAATCAAGTTGTCGAAAGCAGTTATGGTGTATCTCCAGGGCTCTCCTGGCTCCGACGCATTGGTTGAGCGCCTACTTGGATACTTGAAGCCGCAGTTCGCCATTACTCAAAGTTCGAGCACTTCGCGCTTTGTGGAGGATGATGAGGAATCAAAGGCCCTTGGACGCGTAGCGACACTGGCCAAACTCCCAGAAGAACAACTTCTTCCGCCTCTGTCTTATAAGCAGGTAGCGATGTGCCTACTCATCGACACCCTGACTGAGACACACCTAACAGCTGAACTCATTCCCTTACTGCTTCACGTCTGCATAACGACCGCTGATCACTTCGTACCTTTTCTGCAAACCTCCTCCAGGAAGCTTCTGCTCAACGTTGCTGGGATGGTAGGAACCTCCGACGAAGCCATGATACAGCTCTGTCAAATGGACAATACCCTCAGGTGGGCATATGAAGATGATGTAGGACGGGTTCCTGTGGATCTTGCTCGGCTAGTGGAGCTGGTTTCGAAATCGGTTCCTGGCGACTTATCTGAATGGCCGAATGTGGCGATTCAATGGGCAGTTTCTTGTCCGGCACGCCATATTGCATGTCGATCTTTCCAGGTTCTGCGATGCCTTGGTCCAACTTTAGATCAAAAGATGCTCAGCGACATGTTAGCTCGTCTCTCGACTACTATTGCAGAATCAGCAGCGGACATTCAAGGGTTCGCGGTTCAGATCCTCATGACTCTGAATGCGATTGTCGACCAGATGGCGCCTGAAGTCTTGATGAAGTTCCCGCACTTATTCTGGGTAACAGTGGCTTCTTTGGGCACCACCAACGAGCGGGAGTACATCGAGTCATTGTCTATAATGTCGAAGCTCTTCTCAAAGTTGGACTGGGCAAAATGCGACGTGTTGCGAGAATCATATCCGGCCCGCTGGGATGGCGTATTTGTTGGTGTCCTTCCCTTATTACTTCAAGGTTTAAGAAGTGCCAACTCCTGCGCCCCTTGCCAGGAAGTCATTGACGAGTTGATCCTCTCTCCACCTGAAAGTGCTGATATACTTTTGGGAGAGGATGCGCACCCTCTGATTCTGACAGCATATCTTCCAAGACTGCTTCATGCTATGGACGACGATGTAGATGATCCTGATTCGCTCGAGGCAGCTTTGTCCTTGAGTAAATTGGTCACTGACAAAGGCTTTGTGCGTATCTTGGAGTCGTTCGGACTGGGGCGTTTCTGGAACAAGACCGATCTACTAAACCAGTACGTGCTCTCTCTTACCCGTGCTTACCCTGATAGTGTTTCATCGATTTTGGTTCTACTGATGAGCACTTTAAGCAATAAATTGCCATGGGTAAAACTTGAGACGCTGTCTGTCTTACGAATTTTGTTACCTGAGGTCAATCTGCAGCAGGGCCATCTGGCAAATCGCGGAGCCGACATTGTCTCGCCGCTTCTCCGCCTGTTACAGACACGTTACGCCGAGCAGGCTCTTGGCGTCCTCGATAATGCTGGTGCAATTCTGGCTGGCAAGATGGATAGACACATCCTCAGGATGAGTCTAGGTAGTAGGCAATATTTGAAGGAGTATGAGAATACTGCAACACTATATGGCATTCCCGAGGAGTCTGGCTGGGCCGTGCCAAATCCAGCGCAGCTGGCCCTACGCACTCGCAATAATGTGCATGCTGTCTTCTACACCTGCGACGCAAGTGCAGCAAATTCAGAAACAGTTGAACTCACTCCTGCTGCTGAGCAGCTACAATTCCAAGCCGACGAGTATCCTGGTGATGAAGCCGATGTGAGCTTCGGTGCAATGGACCGTATGTTAACAGTTCTTGACGACCTTGACTCGTTTTTCACAAAGGTTTCTGGTTCCAAGGCTGTTCCTGAAACCTCAGCGAATTCGCCACTCGGCCGCTCGACGTCTGAGCCTGAAGGGTTCTCGGTTCCCCAATTTTACGACAAGAAGGTGAGCTTGATCCTTAACAGGTCTCTGGGACGTAATCCGTCTCAGGTATCATTCAGGACTTCCTTCGCAGATTCCGCTGCATACCAGCATAGTCTACAGCGCTCTATTGGAGGTAACAGTCGCCTCGAACATCACGCTGGGGTTGACTCCACGATTGGCGCCACTCCCTCCATCCAACGCACTGTGTCTGCTGGATCCTCGATGGTTTCTCTAGAGTCATTCAGCACTATCGCTGATCATACTCCGCCACACACCAATGCTGTCATAGCTGGTGCTTTTGGGGCACCACCTGGGTCAGATATCTATGCAAAAGCTACAGGTGGCCCCTTTTCGACGCCGCATGTGGATACGTCGGCACACCAAAGAACTCCGCCACACTATAAGACCACGGTCTCTATTCCTAAGTCGCCTAAGAGTCAGGCAGAGTCTTCATTCCGGCTTGAAAGCCTTCTTAGAGGTAAACGCAAAAGCAAGAAAGCTGAAAAGGAAAAGCGCAGGACGCCTGAACCGACAAACTCTTTCCAGTTCCCTTAGTACACTTTTTTATCTCTTTATTATACATCCTATTTATTTATTGTAGAATACTAACGGTTTTTTTTGCCCAGCGTAATACATGCGCTATACATAGGCTCACATCTCTGAAATTTGCGACGACGATGTACACCTATCGAATCCGAACACAAAAATTTCACCTCGTGGTTCCCGAATTAGCTCTGGGCAGCTCAGCCGACTATTTAGCATGAAAAAAAAAAGTTTGCAGTATAAAAATTTAAGATAAGAACAAAATAGAATGAAGTCCGCGTTAGTCCGAAAGTACAAAAAGAGAATCCTCACCTTCATCGCCCGAAGCTTCCGAGGAAGATGCCTCGCCTTCCAAGACAGGGGTGCTACGACGCGAACGCGTGGGGCGGGCCCTAGCAGGAACGGGGGCCGCAACAGCATCATCATCTGAGGAATCGTCAACGACAACCTTACCTCTGCCAGAACCTTTCGCAGGCTTTGCTGAAGCCTTTGATGCGGCCTTCTTCTTCGGCTGCGATTCGACGTCAGTGGGAGACTCACTTATAACCGGGGTCATAGGAGCCGCATCCGGCATGGCAACGTCAACAGATTGAGAACGCGAGGCGGTCGTGGAAGCTCCTGATGTCGGAGGAGGGGAGGCCTCCTTTTTAACCCTAGTGCGACCAGCGGGGCGGACAGCTCTCACGGCGAATTCTTCGATTGGTGGGGGCTCTATAGGTGTGGAGACCGTCTCTGCGAAGCTTCTAGATTTGGCCGCAGCACGACGCTTCCTAGGCTTGGTACCAAAGTCGTCATCATCGTCGTCGTCATCGTTGGACGCTCTCTTGCGTCCGCCTCCCGCGCCCTTTCTCTTCTTGGGAACCACTTCGGTGAGACGAGCCTTCTCATCAAACTCCTGGAACTCTCGGTATGAGACCATGAACTTCTCCAAGTCATCACGCCACATGTCCTTCACAGATAGTTCAAGCAATTTGTTGAGCTCTTCTTCGGTCGCACCACGCTCCTGGAGTAGTTTTGCGTACCGCTCACGAGTCAAAGAGGCAATGTGCATGTTGAGAAGGTAATCGTAAGTTGGTTTCTTGACTTTGTGAACCGCTCCCCGTTCGGCCTGCTGAGCTGAGGGTTCGACCGAAGCGGCGTCAGCGCCCTCTTCTTCTTCATCGACCTCTTCGCCCTCACCAAGCTCTTCGACCTTAATCGATTCGGGGTATGTCGGCTCTCCGGAGGTGCCAATGAATAGAGGGAATTTGAAGTCACGCAACTCCTTCTCAATAATTGATCTTTTCTTGTTGTTGACCACAAGGCCGCCCTCAATAATCATCTTGATGAAGCGCGCGCGCGAAGAGATTCTCTCAAGGTCCCAACGCAGATGGCTGACAAGATGCTCCTTGCGCTTGTTGTAGTAGTCCAAGCGAACATGATAGAACTCGCGCAAGATAGCCTCTGGGGACTCGTATCGCTTGAGGCGGCCTTGTGGGTCAAACGCAACCATATTCGATGTACTCAAGGGCGTAATGAGCTTGAACTTGGTGTACAAACCAACCTGCTTTGCCTTAGCCATCTCTGTAGGGGATAGCTTCACGACAAACCGGATATTATCCTTGTGCTCGATATTTACCTCGTCAATAAACTCTTGAGCAGAAGCCTTCTTATCGCCCTTGGAGGTACCAATAACGCTTCTCTCAAGGAACGCCTTCATAGTTTCAGTCCACATACGGATAGGGAGTTCCGTGATCGCCAATGTAACCTCATCAATTTCCTCAATTCGGCCACAAATCCTGAACTGTTGGTCTGTTCCAGGTACTTTCTGAATCGTTCCTGTCCAGCCACGGTACCAAGGAGTCATGGGTTTCAGAGCAGCGTCGTCCATGAGACGGTAGATGTTATCGACGATATCCTCGGGGTTGTAGCTTGGAATATAGGTGGACCAGCCAGTACCAATACCTTCGGAGCCGTTCACCAGCAAATTAGGAAGGATTGGAACAAAATATTCCGGCTCGACAGTGGTCTCATTTCCACTCAGGTACGTCAGGATGTCATCATCGTCAGGGTGGAAAGCACGTCTTGTGATGCGATTCAGCTCAGTCTCAATATAACGATCTGCCGATGAATCTTTGCCACCTTGATCACGGCTACCGAAACCTCCGTTAGGAAGCAGCCAATAAATATTGTTAGTACCCACAAAATTTTGAGCCAAGCTAACAATAGTTTGACTTAGAGACTCAGGGGCATGGTGGTAGTCGGCCCTCTCCAGTGTGCGACCGGACAAACTTTGTACCTTTGTACTAGAGCGTAGGGTGTGAAGCGAGACCCACATGATTTTTCGTTGACCGGGCTTCAGGCCATCAATGACACTGGGGATAGAACGAAGGTTATCGGCCATCGAGAATAGAATCAGCTCCTTGTCGATGAATTCAGAGATAGGAATGGTTTCTAAGTTAGAATCCAAACTCGTTCCAGGAATGAAGTCTGCTAACCATTGTTTACGGTCCTCAACGCGGCTCTTAGAGAAAGCAAGTTCAATTCGGTCATGGTCACCTTCTTGCAGTTCCTGGAAGGTCTTTTCATGCCGGTCCAGGTCTCCGAAATACCTCTTCATATCCATGGGATCGGACGAACCGAGACCCTTGTAGTACTTGTGCCTCCAGGTGCAACGGGCCCCTTCGTTACTGCGCCAGGACTCGTATTCGGGCATAGAGTAGAAGAGCATTTTCGACTGAACCTTAGAGCCACGCATAACTTCCACCTTGACAATTGGGGTGATGAACTCAACTAGGAAACCCGGAATATCGAGTAGGCCAGGGAAACTTGACTCCAAAAAGTTAATGATGAGTCCTTTGATGTGGGAGCCATCATGATCCTGATCCGTCATGATCATAACGTGACCATAACGCAAACCTTCAACAGAGGTATAGCGCTTCTTGTGCTGCAAGCCAATAATCTGTTTCAATGCCTGGATTTCCGCATTCTTCATAATCGCATCCTGAGAGGCATCGCGAACGTTGAGCACCTTACCACGCAGAGGGAAAACCCCGTAATAGTCGCGTCCGACAACAGCCAAACCCGATACAGCAAGAGCTTTGGCAGAGTCACCCTCAGTTAGAATCAGTGTGCATTTGTGTGACTCACGAGTGCCCGCCTTGTTGGCATCATCCAATTTAACGAAACCTGTGAGGCGCCTTTTCTTGCCACCATCTAGCTTAGCCATCTGCTTATCAGCATTTCTGTCGCTAATGGCTTGAAGCTCGTCGATAATGCCAGACTTGTTAATGACCTCCTTGAGGAATCGCTCCGGGATCTCACACTTGCTTCCAAACGCTGACATCTTGGACGTGAGCTGCTCTTTGGTCTGCGATGAGAAACTGGGGTTCGTGATCTTGCAGTTGATGAACACAAAGCAAAAGTTGCGGATTTGGCTCTTTTGCAGCTTAGCACTCTTAGAATTCTTGTTCTTCTTCGACATTGCATTGTCAATATAAGAGACAATCTGCTCCGTGATATAGCTTACATGTGTACCGCCGGCGGTAGTAGCAATGGAGTTCACGAATGACATCTGCCTAAACGCCTCTCCCGAGGTCAGTGAAAAGGCAATCTCCCAGCGGTCATTGGGCTTGACGTATAGCATCTGGGGAATGGGGCCAGGAGATAGCTTGGGAGTTCCATCGGCATCCGTTGAGCCTGAGTTGCTCAACGAGCTGAGAAACATGCTCACATAGGACTTGAAATCGCCAATGGGGATAATTTCACCATTGTAAGTAACGGTAACGCCACGAGTAGTACCAGCCATATCATATACACGTCGGCGTAAAACACTCATGAGGTCGTCGTCGATCTTCTCCATATTGAAGCGCTTCAAGTCAGGCTGGAAAGTGATCTGGGTATAAGATTTGCCTGTGGGGTTCTTTGTGATTTCAGGAGGCTCCACTCTGGTCATGTTGTCGTGCCATACCTGGCGGTATAGTTTAGTCTTCGTCGCAGTCTCGACAATGAACTTTGTAGAGAAGATGTTACAGAGCTTGGCACCGAATCCGTTACGGCCACCCGTAACCTTCTGCTCCTCGTCATCGTAGTTTGAAGAGGTAAGGAGGTTTCCAAAAATGAGCTCAGGGATATAGATCTTCTCCTTGTCATGCATCTCGATGGGGATACCTTTACCGTCATTCAGCACGGAGATCTCGTTGGCTTCCGCATTGATGGTCACCTTGATCTGCTTCATGGCATTGTCGCGCACTTTGTTGTCAGCCGCGTTAACAAGAATCTCGTCAAAGATCTTGTACAGACCAGGCACAATAGCAACGGTTTTATAGACCATGCCATTGGTGGACGCGTCGAACACCCACATCGGGGTGTCCGTTACCTCCACTGACCCAACATAAGAATCCGGGCGCTTGAGAACGTGCTCAAGCTGTGAGAGCTTTTGGTACGTGTCACTCGCACTCTTGCTGGACATGAGCCGGAACTGTGATGTTTGTTCAGACTGACGTTGAGGTCGAGATGATCGAATAGTGTGGTGATGGTGGTGGGTTACGTTGACGCGTCGATGAGGACTTGTTTTGAAGTCTCCAGTATGAAAAAAGGCCACAAACCTGTTTCTGGCATTGGTAATCGGGTACGGTAATATTTGTAAGCTCGAACCTTGGCGTTGCCAGGGTGTTGTTTTTAGCAGTGCCGTTCTCACGATCGATTGGCGGTGGTAATAAGATCGACCCGTATTATTATGGCAGCAGCAGGGAGGGAAATTAATGTTAGACGCGACTGATGCGTTAACATATGAAAGTCGAGCCAGTGACCTAGCACGTGGAGTGGATACCCCCCGAATATTATTGCCCCTTTGATAGATTGTCATAGGCTCAGAAATCTTGCACTCTAGGGGTCCGTAGATACCGGTGCCATGCGCCTTCGAGGCCAATAAATAAATATGCTTAGGAACGCGTCTGCTCTGCTTGTCATAAATGTGATATTAATTTTTGAGGTGCTGGGAGAATACCCCAGAGTTGAAGTCTTCATTTTGAGGCCTATGTGAGGCCTATGTTCAACAGTCGTGTTGCACACGCGAAACTAAACTAAACTTTTTTTGATTTTTAGAAAGTAAACATTCGTAGTAGTAAAGGAAACGGAGCTCATATACTACCACATCGATTCACAAGATTGTCTGTTGTGATCCGGTGGCCGCCCGCTCTCTGAGCACAAAACAAAATCGAGGGACAGAAAGGCATCAAGCATACGAAACTTGATCAAATGCAATCAGATCAAAAGTCATATCAGCATGGTCTCGCATAAGTCCAAATCAGCGTAAATGATTGCATATTTTATATTGATAAGAACAATTGAATCGCGGGGTCCGCAAGCATATGAATAGTATCCTCATCGTGGGAAGACACCCCTAACCCCAACATACAAAAACTAAATATTTCGGATTGTTAACCGAGCTTTTTAGAAGGAATATTAACAAAAGTAACCTTCGACGTCTTATTGGACTCAAAACATTATTTACCGAGACGTATTTGGTTCTCACATTCGTTTTGAGCATTTTATCCTCTCCTTAAAATCGTCTATTTTCAACCCGAGTTCAATGGTGAGGATTCTCATGCAGACCAGGTAGATAAGGCCATGCGCCACAATTGTCTCTGATCCGTAATCAACTGATGTCATGCAAACGAATCACCAATAATTGCTATTTAGTATTTTAGAATTTTCCACGTCTCTGGCGCATTCTCGACCGAAAAAAATCGAAGACGGGCTGATAGCGGAGACATTGTCTGCAAATGCTTGATTTTGATGATATTTACCTGGCCCTCCCGTTGTATGATCTGCTTTCTCCCAGTCCCAGTCTAACCGAGGTCAGGTGATGGGGAATATAAACATCGATTAGCTAAGTAGATTCCATCGCCCAATTTTCGCCTGAAATCCATGTGATTAACCTGATCCAAGGCTTAAATGTAGTATATACAGGCCAGTTTTTATGTGACACAAAGCTAACACTGACGTATTACTTAGTATTGATCAATTCCCCCTAAATATTCGGTAGCTGAAATATCAAACCCCGAATTAGAACAAGGTTGAGCCACGTGCTTGCGGTAGGCGTACCCGAGTTGGCCCTAACCCTCTTTAAACCCCCTGTTCGGCTTATTTTTCTCGGCAATTGCCGCGGTCAATCGCCTGGAGATGGCCATCCGATAATACTTACCATAAATGTGTCCATAACTCTTGGGTTGGGTTGTGATTGTCGTGGGTGCTGGGAGCGCTGCTTCACTCTGTTTCAAGCCTCACAGTATTGCAAACGAGCTTGAGAGCCATGAAGCACCAATATTACGACTTTGACCTCTCTCCCAATTTGAACCCTTACCTTGACATTGACTCTGGCCTGCATATCTGGGGAATCTAGGCCCCATTTGTATCGTTTAATGCATGTGGCAAGCTCTATCTAAATCTATATAAGTACAGCTTTATGACCCACATTTTCCGAAAAACAATAGCCTTCGATGACATCTCAAGCAAATCAAGTCGAATCGAAGGCAAACAATGGAACCGCTTCTACCAATATCGTCGAACCCTATAGGCTCGCCGGCAGTGACGTACTTAAAACATTTAATGTGACTACTGAGTATGGCCTCAATAATGACCAGCTTGCTAAATTGACCTCCGAGTTTGGTGAGAATAGCCTTGGCGGTACTGAAACAATCAATTATGGAATGATTCTCTTTCATCAATTCTTCAATGCCATGATCCTCGTCTTATTCATTTCCATGATCATCGCACTCGCTATCAAAGACTGGATCAGCGGTGGAGTCATCGGTGCGGTCGTCTTCATTAATATTGGCATTGGCTTTGTTCAAGAAGTCAAGGCTGAGCGTACAATGGGTTCGCTTCGCCTACTAGGTAGCCCGACTGCTAGAATAACCCGAAATGGTAATGATGAGACTGTACCTGCCGTTACTCTTGTACCAGGAGATATCGTCCATGTTCGCACAGGCGATACTGTCCCTGCTGATATGCGATTGCTTTCCAGCGCTAGTTTGGAGACGGACGAGGCACTTCTCACTGGAGAATCTCTTCCTGTTACCAAGGACTCAAAGGTAATATATGACACTGACAGCCCTGTTCCTGTTGGTGATCGGCTCAACATGATTTATGATTCCTCCCTAGTGTCGAAAGGACGTGGCACGGGTGTAGTAGTCGCCACAGGATTCGCAACAGAAATTGGCAAGATTGCACTTAGCCTCAAAGGAAAAAAGGGAATAGTCAGAAAAGCCGAGAATCGCACTGATGGGCGTAAGCCAGGCCCTAAACAGTATACGCGAGCTTGGGCCGGTACACTCAAAGATTGGGTTGGTTACCTCTTAGGTGTAAACAGCGGCACTCCGCTCCAACGCAAGCTCTCATGGCTAGCCATTGGCCTATTCTGGATCGCAGTTGTCTTCGCTATTGTAGTTATGGGGTCTCAGCGCATGGACGTCACCAAAGAAGTTGCTATATATGCCATTTGTGTAGCCCTGTCCATGATCCCATCCGCGCTAATCGTTGTCTTGACTATTACGATGGCTGTAGGGGCGCAAGTGATGGTGACTCGCAATGTCATTGTGCGTCGGTTGGACTCCCTCGAAGCCCTGGGGGGTGTGAATGATGTATGTTCAGACAAAACGGGAACCCTGACGCAGGGTCGGATGGTAGCCAAACGCTTGTGGGTCCCATCGGTGGGAACTTTTGACCTCGAGGGCTCAAATGAGCCATATAATCCTGAAGCTGGGGATATCAGTTTTGCCGAATATTCTCCTGAATACATCAAACGGAGCGTTCAGTTGATCGACATGGTCAAAATTGACAAGGCACACTCTGATAGCTTTCAATCAAACCTTAAGCAATTTTTGTCAACGGCCACCCTCGCTAATATTGCAACAGTACAGAAACTCGAAAACCCTGCGACTGGAGAACTGGAATGGAAGGCCCACGGCGATGCCACTGAGATTGCCATCCAGGTATTCTGCGACCGGCTGGGCTATGGCAGGGAGAAGCTGGCGGAGGCTAAGAGCTTAGAGTCTATTCGCGAATACCCTTTCGATTCCTCCATAAAGCGGATGTCGGCTATATGGAAGATGGAAGACGGCCACAAGCGTATTTACACCAAAGGAGCCGTCGAGCGAGTTCTTCGTCGTTGTACTAGGTGGTACGGCAACCCAGAGAAATGCACAGATACCTCTGAGCCCATCCCTTTCACAGAGAAGGACATCGAAACGGTCGAGGCTAATATGGAGACCTTCTCCAATCAAGGACTGCGTGTCCTCGCATTTGCTTCCAGGGACCTTGAGCCAAGCGATAACCTTGAAGATCGGGAACAGATTGAGTCAGATCTAGTACTCCATGGTATCATCGGTATCTACGACCCGCCTCGCCTGGAGACAGCCGCATCCGTCAAACTCTGCCATGGTGCAGGTATCAATGTCCATATGCTTACTGGTGATCATCTGTCTACCGCGAGAGCAATTGCGAGGGAGGTTGGAATTATTCCTAGCAATCTCTACGACTACTCACCTGCATTGGTATCGGCAATGTGTATGGCAGCGCCTGACTTTGATAATTTGACTGATGCGCAGATTGACGACCTTCCTGTCTTACCTCTCGTTGTAGCTCGGTGTGCACCCCAGACAAAGGTCCGTATGATCGAAGCCTTGCATAGGCGCAATCTTTACTGCGCCATGACTGGCGATGGCGTCAACGACTCTCCATCACTGAAGCAAGCTGATGTTGGTATTGCCATGGGCGAGAATGGATCCGATGTGGCCAAAGACGCCTCAGACATTATCCTAACTGACGACAACTTCGCCTCCATTCTGCATGCAATCGAGGAAGGGAGGAGGATGGCAGCTAATATACAGAAGTTTGTTCTCCAACTACTGGCGGAAAACGTGGCTCAAGCTATATACCTCATGGTTGGTCTCGCTTTCATGGACAAAGATGGCTTCTCCGTCTTTCCTCTATCCCCTGTTGAAGTCCTTTGGATCTTGGTGATCACGTCCTGTTTCCCCGCCATGGGCTTGGGCCAGGAGAAGGCCTCGCAAGACATCCTCGAGAGGCCCCCTAACCGCAAAGTATTCACGAAGGAACTGCTGATTGATATGGTGGTCTATGGGTTTTGGATGGCGGCTTGTTGTCTGGCCACTTTCACTATTATCGTCTTTGGTAAAGGGGACGGAAACCTTGGTCTAAATTGTAACACTGATCATGGCCACGGCTGCGATCTTGTGTTCCGCGGCCGCTCAGCATCATTTGCAACTATGACATGGTGTGCATTAATCTTAGCGTGGGAGTGTGTGCACCCCGTTAATTCCTTGTTCAGACTAACCCCCGAAACTGAGCTCAGCTGGTGGAGGCAGACGGCCAAGGATCTCTGGGGCAATCAACTCTTATTCTGGTCTATTATTGGTGGCTCCATCTCTGTTTTCCCTATTGTCTATATTCCCGTGATAAACGACAAAGTGTTTCTACACAAAGGGATCGGGTACGAGTGGGGCGTCGCTATTGGTTTCTCGGTCCTCTACATAATCGGTATTGAGTTATGGAAGTGGGCTAAGAGAGTCTATTCGCGACACTGGGGTGACCATGTACGGAATCCTGAGCGAGACCTCGAGAAGAATGACGTCTTCAGACGCTACAGCACGTCTTTCTCCCGGGCTTCAACGATGGTCGAAGTCAAGAAGATGGTTTAATATGCGCCTATACAGAACGCCTTTTGCATATGGATATAAATTTATCTGAAGGGTAGTTATGTACTAAACCTGTTTTAAAAAGGTTATTTGACTGAATTTTAGTCGCGCAGACTCTGAGGGTATATGCGTGTGTAAATTAGCCGTTGTAAGATCGTTATGGCAGCTGGCGATCTCCTATATCCTTAGTGGTTCTACGTCTCAGGCTATTCAATTGTATTTTGCACTTCTCAAGTTGACATACCATTCATTGCTTGAGTGCGTAGGCGAAAATTTCACGCGGTGGATCACCAGCGACAGTTTAGACTAAATCGCTCCGCTATAGATGGATTTGACCGTTTTCGAGGTAAGGTTTATTGCGTAATAATATGACCCCAGGTGATTAAGAGCAACCAATTTACCTATTTTGGGACACTCCTGAATTAGGCGAATAGACCGTTCAGTGGAAAAAACACGGCGAGAAGCATAAATTCTTTAAAATGAAATTTAGCTAGGAGATGCATCTATATTATTATGGAGCTCTGATTGATCTAATTTTCACTGACATCTCGATCGTGAGCCGACACTGATGTGGGGTAATACCCGACTGCTGCTGCACTCTGCATTACATCAGGGCGTGACCCGCTCGAGCCAACAGGGGAGCTTCATCCAGCTAACCCACTATTTTACCCACCTGTTCCGAACAATTATAACACAAAATGGAGCGAGTTTTAATTGCATTGGCTATTTCATTGCCTTCTTTGGTGGCTGGAGCTCAATTGGGTACAGCATGGTATCCCGAGCAATTCAGTGAAGATGCCTGGGAGATCGATCTGCAATTGATGGCTGGTGCGCATGTTGAAGTTGTCCGCGTTGGTGAGTTCGCTTGGAGTTCAATGGAGCCTTCCGAAGGAAAGTACGATTTCAAATGGCTTGATGATGCAATTGCTGCAGCAGAAAGGTATAACATTTCTGTTGTATTAGGAACGCCGACTTGTGCCCCGCCCGTCTGGCTGACTTCCAAATACCCTGATACGCTACTTGTGCGCGAGGATGGTGTACGCGAGGAGCATGGAAACCGCCAACACTTTTCATTTGCAAGTAAAAAGTACCGAGAATTGGGCTACAAGATCGCTGCAAAAATGGCTGAGAGGTACGGAGACAATTCTAACGTTGTCGGATGGCAGCTGGACAACGAGTACGCTTATGATTCATTCGACGATGAAGCAAAGAAGCAATTCCACGATTGGCTTGAGGAAAAGTACGGAAGTATTGATGAACTCAATGATCGCTGGAGCACTGCATATTGGAGTCAAACATATCAAACCTTTGACCAGATTCCAGTAAAAGCTAACGGCCAGAACCCAGCTTTGCTCTTAGACTGGAAGAGATTTGCTTCAGATACATGGAGAGATTACTCAATTAACCAGATCGAGGCCATCAGAAAATATACCAAATCACAGTGGATTACAACAAATACTATGGGATGGCACGATGGCTTCAATGAGTACATTGTGAACGATGTCCTTGACCTTGTATCATGGGATGACTATGTTGCAGGCGGCTCAGACACTTATGACTGGGTAGATAATGCGGCTAGACATGATCTGACTAGAGGTTTCAAGAACCAAAACTTCTGGGTAATGGAAACTGCGCCGGGCTTCACCAATTGGCAATCAGTCAATTGTGTTCTAAGAAGAGGTATCGTTCGTAACATGGCTTGGCAGGCTGTTGGCCATGGTGCAGATGCTGTTGTCTACTGGCAATGGAGAAGTGCTCCTAACGGTCACGAGGTCTATCACGGAACATTGGTAGGCGCAGATGGACGACCCAACCCCATGTACCAAGAGATCAAGCAGATCGGCTCCGAGTTCGTTAAACATGCTAAACACCTAGAGGGTACCGAACCCAAGGCCAAGGTA
Organism: Wickerhamiella kurtzmanii; assembly: GCA_030572965.1. Lineage (NCBI taxonomy): Eukaryota > Fungi > Ascomycota > Dipodascomycetes > Dipodascales > Trichomonascaceae > Wickerhamiella > Wickerhamiella kurtzmanii. The sequence goes on along the minus strand of JAJMCK010000026.1, from coordinate 31,193 downwards.
GCAGTCATCAACGACTATGATAGTCGGTGGGCGATTAATTTCCAGCGTCACTCTGCAGGTTTCGATCCAAATGACGAGCTCAAGGCCTTCTACAGATCCCTCAGACAGAAACTTCAGGTTGTTGACGTTATCTCTGTGTTTTCTCCACTGGAGAAGTATGAAATTGTTGTTGCCCCATCTCTGAATGTTCTAACCGAGGAACAAGCTCAAATGTTGGAGGAATACGTGCGGAATGGCGGTCGTCTTATCCTTGGACCCCGCACTGGAATGAAGAATTATGACAATGGCCTCAACACTCAGCGTCAGCCTGGTCCCCTTATTGACTTGGTTGGCGCGAGGGTTGAGATGTATTATGCTCTTGCCAATGACGTGCCAATTGAGAAGGGCGGTAATGCTCGCGTCTGGGCGGAGCAGCTGAATGTGACTGCCTCAGACGCAAAGGTTTTGCTTCGCTACGGTTCTTATGATGGTTGGCTCGATGGCCACGCTGCAGTCAGTTCCCGTAAAGTGGGCAAGGGCGAAGTGATCTATGTCGGTGCTTGGTTGGATGAAGGTCTCATGGATGAACTGCTCGGTCATTTTGTGTCAGATCTTGATAGCGACATACCAAGCGACGTGGAGGTTTGTATTCGAGAGGGTGATGGTAAGAAGGTCTATATTGTTATCAACCACTCGTCTGATACTAGGTCGGTGCCAATTCCTGGAGTCGGCCGGAAGGACATCGATGGTTATGATGTCCAAATCTACCACGTGAAAGACAAAGATGCTTCGGAGGCCGAGCAGCCCAAAAAGCTGACATCGTCCGAGGTTTATGCAACCCAGGGCCCATCCGAGGAGCGCTTGCTCGTTCAGATTGTTGATTAACGCAATATTACTCCAAAAACTGTTGATTGCTGTTACATAGTTATCATAGTATTATATCGTCGAACTTATATCGAGACGTTTGATTTAGGGGTTCGGGAGATTTAGAGCCTCACGCTGACTTTTAGACTTGGGGTCGAAGAATGGCTTCTCACCGAGACTGGTGACACGGGTTCCATGGCGAGCCGCGGCCCTGTCATCCTTAGCGTCTTCTGGTGAGGTGCCGTAGTCCCAAACAGCGGAGTGCTGCGAGATCCGGTTGTCCCAAAGGGCGGATGTGCCAAGGCCAGGTTTAGTTGGCTGCCACTTGAAACGCACCTGCAGGTCTCTGTTGTCCTCGTATGCGCGGAACAGAATTTCAAGGATCGCATCCGATTCGCGTGGCTCGAGGCCAACAATCCGAACAGTCATAGCACGGTTGACATACAGTGACTTCCAGCCCGTCGCAGGGTGAGTGCGGACAAGAGTGTGCTCACGCTCAATGTACTTAGGTCCGGCCAAGGGGCTCTCCCGATCCACATAGGTGTGCGCTGAGCGATAAATGGCAGTCTTGCCATCAATGAATTCCTGCAAGGGTTTGGAAAGCTTGTCGTATGCGCCATAGCCAGATGCCCACAGCGTGTCACCGCCAATCTCAGGAATGGTGTCATTGTGCAAGTGCGTAATGGCTGCTGGCTGGATCTCATGAACAAGATCTGTGTGCCAGTGGGATGCAGGCGCGGGGTTCTTAAAGTTGAACCTCTGCTCCTTCGGGCGCTCCAAGTTGGCGAGCTTTGGCCAGAGGACGGTGGTGCCGTTCAGTCCAGGAACGTGAGGCACCTTAGGGTGTACCTCAACATTTCCATAGTACTTTCCGATCTCCAGTTGCTTCTGAGGCGACAGATCCTGGTCGCGGAAGAACACCACCACGCGCTCTGCAATCAGTAGGGCGAGCTCATCAAGCTGTTGAGGAGTAAGATCGGCAAGCTGTAGACCAACAATTTCAGTTCCAATATACTTGGTGAGATGCTTCACTTCCTTCGCGGCCCCGAGCAGGGCCTTCTTTTCAGGGTCGGCCTTTGCACCGCGCTCAATGTGCTCCCAAGGCTCACCACGGATCTTCAGACCTTCGTCAAGGTAGACAGGCGGCTCACCAGGCCACTCAGGGTATCCTTTGCTCAAATCCACGCCATGACGCTCAAACCTGTTCCGTGCGGGGTCAGGGAGGTACTGCGCGGCATCAAGATGCTTCTTGGGTAATAATTTGGCTTCAATGGTCTTGCGCGAAGACGCCGCGGGCGCCTGGGGCTCGAGGGAGACAGTGAGAGACATGTCGTAACCTTTTCTGTATCTCTGAGAGAAATTTAAATGTGTCGATCTCACAGAATTTCACCGTAGTATATATATGCGTGGTATCTACCCCTGCGTCGACTTTGATTTGGATGGTGTGCTAGCACATGCGAACCCCGCAATACGAAGGTTCGATGATCCCCGGTGCCCCTTGCTCATCATCTTGACAATGCATTTTGACATTTTGAAAAGTTCGTGTATCCATATCAATTGCAAACTTTACTTAACTATGTTTTCGGCGCGCTTGTGCATAAGAGTTCGAATTTATAGCGGACTTTTTCCATACCAAACTGTCACTCAAATTTCGTCTATGTTCAATTTCAATCTCTATGAAAGTCACACCATCGCTCTACGTCTCGCTCGCAATGTCAGGTGAGAGGTACAATTAATTCGATCATCGATAACCGTTATCGGCCGACGGCGATCTTAGTCAACTGATAGCGGAAGTCTCTCCAGCTCTGGCGTGATACGGTGACACAGCTTGAGATGGCACATATGAGGTGGGTTAGGACAGATGACCTCTTGGCCTCTTATCACGTACGAAGCTACTTTCTCGGCTATATTAACCGTACTTCGATACCTTAACCGCATTGAATTGAAACTTCGCAAGAATTGGACGCGAGGAACTTTTTGTATCAAAGCTATGTCAGATCATAGCGACTACAAAGCAGGTCTAGCGGCCTCCGTTCCGAGTCATACCTTGAATAACGGAACAACTATCCCAGCCATTGCTTTTGGTGTCGGCACCAAGTGGAAAAAGACTGCCAATGGAGAATTGGACAGTGACTTGACTGCCGCACTCAAAGAGGCATATAGTGCAGGCTTCCGACATTTTGATGGTGCTGAGTATTATGGCACCGAGCTTGAACTCGGAGCCGCTGTAATAGCTCCAGCGGCTAAAAGAAGTGACCTCTTTATTACAACCAAGCTAAAACCGAGAAGTGGAACCGATGTGCTGCCTCACTTTGAACAGTCGTTGAAGAAGCTTGGAGTCGACTACATTGACCTGTACTTGATACATAACCCATTCTTCGATGACGATGTAGTCACAATTTGGAAGGAGTTCGAGAAAATCTACAAAAGCGGACGCGCTAAGGCAATTGGTGTTTCCAACTTCAGTGTCAGTGACTTGGAGTCGATCCTGAAAGTTGCGGAGGTGAAACCGGTTGTCAATCAGATTGAGCATCACCCATACCTTCAGAATCAATCACCTGGTATCGTAGAATTTTGCCATAAACACGACATTCTTGTGACAGGATTTGGCCCACTGACACCTATTGTCGCTGCTAAAGGCAAGGGGCCACTCGACCCAGTCCTCGATGAACTTGCTGAGAAGTACAAACGCACGCCTGGAGAGATTTTACTTCGTTGGGCTCACCAGGGTGATGTACTGCCTATCACGACGTCTGCCAATCCTGAGAGAATTCGTCAGGCTTTGGCCACGTTCGAGTTCAGTCTTGAAAAAGAGGATTTCGAGAAAATCACCTCGGTTGGTGCCAAGTTCGAATTCCGCGGCGCCTACCAGGATTACTTTTAGCGTTTTAATATACGTCTTGAACGTCATTATGTTTCATTATTTTACTCTATAGATAATTAGCTGCCTCGGCAATTGATCTTTGGAGCCGAGCAACGGCAGAGGTTGGCTCCTCAGGATTGGTGAGTTCAGAGTCTCTCCTCGACAGATAGGAGCGAGGCCGAGATAGGTCACCAATTGAATAGCCAGAGCGCCTACGGAACGATGATTTATCAAAGTTGGAGAGTGATCCTAAACTTTGAGAAGATCGCGACGGACGCAAAGCAGAACGTAGCGTCTCAAGCCGGAGCTCGTCGTTAGGGCGCAGTTTTTTAGGTGGAGATTCTCGAAGAGAAACTTCGCCGTCTTGGTGCTTTGTTGAAGATACCCGAGGCTGATAGGCTTTCATAGCCCTCGATATGGCTTCTAAGGCTTCATACTCTGTGCAGTTATCGCCAATATTAACAACCAAATCAGGAAGCCGGTCATGAGAGGGCCCCGACGTACTAAAGCTCAAAGCAATTCCCTCTAACTCAGCTGTTTCAACTACCTTTGGCATGCTAACTTGATCCTCTGGTAGTCTCCACCCACCAACGACACATATGGACCTCAGCCCTTTTGCTGAGACTTCATGAGCCAAAGCCTGAAAAGTGGCAAGCTCATCCTCCATGAGTTCAGTGTTATGCTTTTGAAAGCTAGGACGCCTCATGCGCGGCCGTCGCTGAAGCGTGCGGCCTTGAAGCTCTGCGTTGGCATGAGCAGCATCGACTTCCATCTCCGCTTCACGCTTGCGCTGGTTATCGCATTCTGTCAACTGTTGGTTTATTCCGGCCCACGCAGATTTCAGCAATATTCTCCGGTCGAATGTGGCCGCTGCCGCCTCTTTTTCGACGTCAGCAGAAACAACCGTCCTGATGAGCTTCTTGACCAATGCACCTGCGAAAGAGTTGATGAAAGCCTCCCGCTGCTTCATGCGCTGTTGTGCACGCTGCTGTACACGCTGTTCGTTGACGCTGGGCACATCATGCACCGTAATTGGGTTCGCATTTTGAGTAGACTCAGTCCTTTGACGATCTGAGAGTGTCTTTATTGCCGGCCTGGCGAGACTCCCATTGCTACTGTGAGGACCCGCCATCACAGGTGTAGTGTTCGGGAGGCCAGGGAGTTTAGAGATCTTGGGTATCGAAGGCTGGGTTGCATTAGACTGCGCTAATGTGAACGCAGATGGCTCTGCCGTACTGTGCTGTTGATTTATCGGTCGCTTGAGGGAGGTGGGAGGGATTGCCGCTTTACGCTGAGTCTCACGAGATACATCGGCTCCGAAAGTTGCGGAAGGGCTCGCCTTAGCCTGTGGGGTCTCTTTTACTGGCCATGAGAAGCCTGGACTCTGCTGTGTGGGGTTTTCCGTCCTGCCCGTAAACGGCTGAGAAAGTTGGGTTTGACCTATCGGAATTGCGAGACTAGGAGCTTTCAGCATCATCCCAGTAACCGGAGCCACAATCGAAAGACTATCGAGAGCATTTAAAAGAGCCGGAGATGCCACTGGTTGTAATGCTAGCTTGTCACTGATATTTTGGTCGCTCCAACTCTTCATGTCTACCTCGCTATTGCTCACGTCTTGCGTCGAGACGATCAGATCATAATGATCGCAAAATTCTCGCGCCTGCCTCTCGTCAAGAAGTGCTAGCAGCTTCGTGAAACGCTGGAACGGATACATGCCAGATCGATGGTGCAGAGACCGAGTAAGTTGGCCAGAAGCGAGTCGTCGAACACGATCGATATGCACCAAGAGACTACAGCGTATTAAAGGTGGAACAGAGGGGTCGTGAGATTTTTCCAAGAAGGCGTGAGAAAATGGGGCTGGCCCCGTTGCTAGCGCCCTGAGCTCTCGCGCCTGTTTTACAAGTGGGTGATCGCGAACAGAAACTGGGAGCCTGTCGATAGCTGCCGCGCGTTCTGAGTCCCATAAATGGCTAAGAAGCTCATATGCACGCATTTCTGGCTCATTGGGGCGCTCGATTCCTTGTGCGCGAGCTAGGTTGTAGAATTCACTCAAACTCTGGAGGCACTTGTTGAGTTGCTCCCTCTCTTGTTGTTCACTCCATTCAATTTCGCTTCCGGGCTCAGAGGCCGCCGCAGACATGCGGGCAATGCATACCAGGTGAATTCTGGCAATCACCTCATGGCACCAGACTGCCTCATCACCGGCATAGTTTTGATAGGTGAAGTCTTGCCTAATTGATCTGGTTCGATCCCACAAAAATGCGTGACTACTGGGCAATTCAGGCAGCGCATTTTCAACAAGGTAAGTCAAGGACTCCTTGAGAACAGATGGAGGTCTCACGTCGCTCGGTAATGGAGGTGGCTGGCCAGCAGCTGGTCGTGAGAACGCTTTGACTTTTTTATGATTCTCACCTTTCTCGAGAGGCATAACATTATTTTCAAGAATACGTCTTACTCTTTCAAAGACAGGACACATGTCAGGACACGTACCAATGAACGTGATAGCCGCAGAGAGTGACTTTCGAGCGTCTGGTCGATCCACCAGGCCACGCTTTTCCATCTCAGTTCGCTCAGTTTCGCGCATTTGCTGGAACCTTTTGTAGAGTTCTTGGATGCTTGAGCCCGTTTGCTGCTGCCTTTGCTCGAGGAGGTTCATCTTCTTTTGGTTTGAGGAATCCCAGCTATCGACCTTCACATTCGTATGCCAATGTAGTAAAGGATGTGACGACTGTGACGAATTTAACTTGGCGAGGAGCACGCTATGACCCTTTCGGGCATTTTTTGAGTGATTCGGTGAGCCTTTAGGGAAGCTCAATGGTTTCATTGCCGAGTCATGCTGTTGTTGTTTTCGCCGTGGTGTTCTTCTGTTCTGGGAGCTTCCATCCTTTGAGTGCGAGGTTCCTCGGCCCTGAAACTCCCGAGATACAGGATAGTTCGACATGAATCGAACTGAACTCCTATATACGAGAGTCAAGGAAGGCGCGAATGGCCGTGGATCGACTGTCGCGAGCTCTTGAACCAGAACGTTGAAGCTGTGTGCCAAGTTTACCCAGCCTAAATGACCAGGCGCACAATGGACTGCATTATCCATATTTAAGCGTTTACTCCATTAAGATCTCTGGCGTTTGAAACTCATGCTGGTTTGATGACCTAAAATCATCAGCTCCACGCTCGAACACACGCTCTCTTTCGCCTGCAACACGTCACCACCAGCTTAATTGTTCAAACAAAAGGATGGCCGCTAAAGGAAAGTCACTCACCGACGCGCCGGTCGAGTTCGTGCGCGAGGCCAATAAGTTCCTTTCAAAGTGCACCAAACCTGACTTGGATGAGTACATGAAGATTGTTCGTGCGGTCGGAGCCGGTTTCCTCATGATGGGTGTTCTTGGATACGTCGTGAAACTCATTCACATTCCTATCCGTCACCTTATCACCGTCTAAGCCAACTATTACAGACCGATATGACTTCGGGCTCGTAGACTCTGGCCTTAGACTTCGTCCACATATGCATGAAGACCCCTGAATTAATGTCGCCAAAGTTGTGTCAACGCGACTCTCAATTAGCCAGGATTTCGGAATTTCGGCGGGCTACTTCTGGGACTTTTGTTAATATTTAAAAAAGTAAAACCCATGGGTCTTTTAGATGTCCTTCTACTATTTCCTACCTAGTCCCGGGAACTCACTTCTACCTAGGAGCCTCTCAGATAGAAAGGCTGTGTGTCCTTTATCCTCCTCATCCAGATTAAAAAGCACTGCAGTGCCATGTAGAATGAACAAGATGGCTTGAGTTCAGATTATGTCATTCCCTCGTTTCATAGCTCTGGTCTTGGCCCCGATTTCTGTGTCTTTAAGGAACTGCTACACTACCATTGTTGGCGTAGATGTCCGGAGAAGAGCCGAAGCCGAACGCTGCGGCGGACTTCTTGTCTGCTATACGTGGGTCGCCAGTTGTGGTCAAGATTGCCTCTGGTATCGAATACCGTGGCACCTTACAAGCTATTGACGGATTCATGAACGTTACTCTTACCGACACTGAAGAGACTTACAAGGGCGTTGTCATAGAATCGCAAGGAGAGATGTTCTTGCGTGGCTCCCTGGTCACGTATATTGCTGCCCAATAAAAGGGCCAACTCGAATTTGGAATGCCGTAGACCCCTCTCAAGCTTCTTTGTGCTTTAATATGGAATTTTGCTTGTTTGCTTGAGCCTGATTCCTACCTTAATGTTTTTATTTGTTTTTTTATTGCTTTTTCAAAATAGCACCTCAAAAGGCTGTGATTCGAGACAGTGTAATTGAAGAATGAGCGACGGGTTTAGAATGAAAGTTTACACAAGGTTGATGTTAGTTTATATAGCACAAATGTTCTTTTAAAGAATAAGGATGGCGACCACGACAGTGACCATTGTGGCCACAGCTGAGTTCGCAAGCGAAGGGGCATCATTTGCCCAGGCAATACCAGAGTTGTTGGAGCTGTTGCCTCCTCCAGTGTGTCCAGCACCGGCAATTGGGATTTGACCAAAGGCCGTATTTCCACTACCCGACGAGTTTCCAGGGGAAGAGCCATTGCTACTCCCACTTCCACTGCCACTACTGCCACCTTCGAATCCAAAGCCTGTGGCGCTAGCAGAAGCTCCTCCTCCATTCACTGAGTTAACGGCGCTTCCGTTGGCAGCGAACCCGCTATTCGAAGCTGCTGCTCCATTAATTGCAGAATCAGAAGCACTATCGGTCGAAGCTGCTGCTGCTGCTGCTGCTCCATTCACGCTTGATGCCCCGGCGACAGCGCCAGTATCACTTGATGCGACTCCGGCATCACCAGACGAAACACCAGCATCCGAAACTTGAGAGCCAGAAACAGCACTCAATCCCGAATCACCAGATGCAATTGAGTTCCCAGCTCCACTGGCTGCGAAGGCTGTAGCTGTCTGGATCGACACCGCGCTCGCAGTTGAAACTTCAGTGATGGCAGCGCCGTTGGCGCCGGCCCCTCCAGCTCCACTGGCACCAACAGCACTGGCACCAGCATCGCTAGCACTAGCATCACTGGCACTGCCACCCACGGCCGATGCAAATGCAGAGTCAGAGGCGGATTGGACATCGGAATTAGCGCTGCCAGCCAAAGCGGACTGGGCTTGGGCTTGGGACACGGAGAGCAGGATACCAAGTATAAATTGAGCGTGCACCATTTGTACGAAGAATGTTATATCACTTTCTCAAATTTGTTCGTAGCTTCTAGTTTAAATAGAACCATTCTTCTCCATAAATAGTTCGAATTTGCGTCATCGTGGCGGCGCCCTTCCTAAAGTGAGAGGAGATATGATACATGCTCCTGAGAAAGCAGCCATGAGTATTGCGGCTGCAGATGTTAGATTCAATTGGCAGAGAAAATACAATGATTATTGTCTTTGCATCCGTCATTTATCCGCATCTCCACCCGCATTTCAAGTGCTCTATGCATAGCGTCCTTAGGCCATGGAAGACGTCCAGGCTTATATGTCAGCCAATTTACAGTAGCTGTGGCCCTGAGGTTACTGTAGCCATCTAATATTTTTTTGCCTTGGCAAGCGTCATTGAAATTTGCACTCGATTGAGACGCACTTTGTTAATCCAAGAACGAGGTTTCCCACTTGTCTCACAAAGAAAAAATCTAGCCAGCTTGCATCAACTTATTCGGGCTGCTCAGTAACATGACAGCTAATGCCGAAGATGCTCAGACTGTGCAATCTAAGCCTGAGACGACGTCAAAAGGGACAGAGTCCATAAACGAACAGGAAATGGACCAGTTTCTTGCAGCCCTTGCCTCCGAAACAGTTGAACTCATGGACGAGGCTGTCTCCACTAATGATGTAAATCAAAATTCTGAGACCAAAGAAATTGCAATTGGTGAAACTATCTCGTCAGATGGTGCTGCTGAGAAGGCAATTGTCGAAGTTTCCGAGAAAATCGAAAACGACGAGTCCAGTAGTTCAAGCAGTGACAGTGACAGCGACGTGGATACCTCAAGTAGCGAAGATGAGGCTGTTGAGCATGAGGATGCTGATGAGTTCGAAAAAGATGATGATGACGATTGGATCCCACGCACTAGGAATGAAATTATAGAGGAGGAAGCTGTTGGGCTTCCTAAAGATTTTGAAATGAAGCCAGATAGTGTCATTGAGCCAGCCGGGAAAATCACCAGTGTCTCATCAAGCGGAGTGGTGGTCATTAAAGCTGCGACTTCTGGAAAGTACCGCATCCTCAGCGAGGGTGTGGTATTCTGTCTTGGAAATAGAGTCCTCTTAGGGGCTCTCTCTGAAACTTTCGGACCAATTGAGCAGCCCTTCTACGTTTTAAGGCTTAAAAAGGAAGCCTTGGAGGACCTTCATCTTGAGGCTGGCCTCGATGTGTTCTATGTTGTCTCAACGAGTGAATTCGTGCTAACAGAGACATTCAAATCCAAGGGTTCGGATGCTTCCAACTTCAATGACGAGGAAGTTCCTCTCGAAGAGCAAGAGTTCAGCGATGATGAGGAGGAAGTTCTATCAAAGCAAGCTACTAAACGCCGGCGCAAGAGGAAGCAGCAGTCCAATGAAAAAAGCGGACAGGGCCCGACAGATGGTGCCGAACAAGTTCAAAAGGCGGCAAAGATCTCTTCAGGTCCTCAAAGACGGCAGTATCCCAGCCAATATCCCGGCCAGCAGCAGCCCCATGGACGGAATCAATATCAGGTGAGGCCGCCGCAGATGCCAGGCCATTCCCAAGGCTTCAACCAGAATCTCGGACCGACCTATGGTGGCCAGAATCAGTTTGGTATGCCTCCTCCAGCTCAGGGACAGGCTCAACAGCCAAACCAACAACAGCAGGGTTTCCTGGCCGCCTGGTATTCTTATGCCCAGCGGTTCTTTGGTCAGGATAATTCCGCGCCTCCCTACTAAAAATGAGTTTTTTAATATTTAATATTTAATATTTAATTCCGAGTATAGAGATCCAAAAAACTTCTGAAATGATACAGTACATGCAATCTGGTCTTGCTATCTAGAATGGCCAAATCCAAGTACGGCAGCAAGAACCACGACCGCAATTGCCACAGTTGTGACCCAGGATGCTTGTTTTTCAGCTGGACCGCTTCGAGATGGCCGAGTTCCTCCAATCCTGTCGCGAGATGCTCCTGTGGACGCTAGCTCGTCGCCATTCCTAGCTGTATCGCTCTGTATTTTATCATCATTCGCGCCTGTGTCTTTAGCATGTACAGATTCCGCAGTCTGTGGGACAGCTTTAACTAATTCGGGGAATTCCCTGCGGAATTGGCTGTTCCTCGAATTCCAATCGTGGCTCATTGACGCCAATTTACGCTTTGTGGCATCATTCGTTGAGACAACACCTGACGCAACGTCTGTGCTGCACATGAAACTCAGCAAGCCTGTCAAAATGCTCGTGACGTTCCATGCTGGGTTCCATGTCTCTGGATGGAAATCGCTCATAGTCAAACAAAGGCGTGCACCCGGCTCAAATCTGCCGTTAGGAGTGAACATGCGGATGCGCGGGGGCGCAAATGGATAATCTGGGGGGAAGTTGAGCATTCCCATGTATTGGCCACCTTCGTAAGGCGTGTCCTCTGGTCCTTTCAAAACGTATACCCATTGTAGAATATCATCTTCGGACGGATGTGCTTCTATAAATGTTTCGGGGTTGGCCTGGAGTTGCTTGTACTCCGATGTCAACCGGCGAACGGCCTTGCGTGAAGCCATGTTGTGTTTGAGCTAATGATAGGCACGCCTATTTGTTTCAGCAGAAGAGATGCACAAGCAGCCACAATGCCCACAAACTGTTGAGGATGTTGAAAGTATCAACAGTCTGGCCTTCGAAATACTCCCACCTGGAGATGGGAACGCAGCTACGTAAAGTTATTTAGCTAGCTGGAGGTGGTTAAATAAGCGGAGTAAATTAATGAGTCCAAAGGCGTCATTTCCCAGCTTTCTTGTATGCGAGCAAAAAGCCAGCTCATATATAAAACCATTGAACTTAAACTAAAATGCCTTCTTATTTTCTGGTAAGAACCCATTTATACAATTCACACGTGCACATGTGATTGGGATAGGCACCAGATGATGGGTCGCCAGATTATTTATTAATTTATTTAGATCAACGGCTACTTACTTAGCTCTTTCTTGATCAAAGATCCTCATCTGAATGCGAATTTTGTACTTCTAGAATTTGTTGGCAGATTTGCAAGGTAGCTTTCGCGTCTGGTCCACGTACCCAGACCTTACCATTGAGTCCAATTGCACATTCATACGCGTGTTGACTTCCAATCGCGTCAAGAACGGGGTGGCCTTTGAACAGTAAACGTCGGGCAAACCCAAGATTTACTGAAATGATTGTGCTCACACCATCGGCATCTAGAGGCCCAAATCCAGCTGCCTTTCCCGTGCTTCCGTCGAAACATTCTATCTCAGTCTCTTGATCATTACCACAGCTGCTCACACGAGCATAGACTGCATCTCCAACCTGTAATTGAGGGCGATTTTTACGGCTTGCGTTTTCAAATGCAAGATGATCTAAACGCACGGGCTTGCTCTGTGGTTGTAACATAACGCGGTAGCTCGTGGCGGCTCTTTGGCTAACAATTCCGAGGACAAAATCACCCTTGGATGGAACATAACGCTTTGCGAGATCTGATTCAAGGTACATAGCTTTTGAAGTGACTTCTAACGCTCCTGGAAGTGTAGCCAAAGCTGTACCTTGCCCGCTGGTCTGAAGACCAGGCCCGAGCGGGTTCGTAGTGGCTATGTGATCACCTGGAAGCAATATTGAATTTTCTGCCATATTTGCGTTCAAAAATATAGTACAGTGGACCGCGTTGAGAGATCAAAAATGTTCGCGTGGTTCAAAATACTCTTCGTTAAGTCCTTTGACCAGCAGCGTAACGTTCTTCAGTCGCCAGTACCATCAGTACGTAATATTTTTAGGTGAAATTGTCTGTGTGCTGAGACTTCCAAATGCACCTCAATTTGATTTAGCCAAGGAACGATTTTGGTTCTTCTGAGGTTGCAAGAATCTTGCTTTAAATTTCAATCATCCAAAATTGTCCCCGCATTAACCTCACTCCAGACAACTAACCAGACATTTCAGGCTCTAACCTGGCTTGACTGCCTTGTTTATTCATCAGCTGTGGCTGTGGCCAGTTAGTTCTTTACCCCATACAGGTCTAGTTGTTGGAACAGCAATTGAAGTATGGGAGCATGCTTCTCTTCTTGCCTTGGACATAGGAATCCAGCAAACTCATCGGCTGAAGGCGAATCACGACCTTTGCTCTTCGAAGATGCTGCGGTCTCCTACTATGCCAATGGCGAAGAAGCAGCTCATGAATCTCTCTCTAAACACCAAGAGGACTTGAGCCAAATTGTTCAGTCAACACATGACCATTTTATTGATGTTACAACATTCTTACAGCCCGATTTAGAGGCACCGAGTAGCGCGCCATCTCCCAGAAAAGCTCTTCCTGGGGAATCCATCGGAGAATCTCTGCAATGGAAATGGCCTGAGCTGAGACCGCTAACAGAATCAGAAGAGAAAATATTGGCAGAAATGGACTAATATTTTGATGATAATTGTTATGTTAATTAGACCACCAGCTGTTTTGTTCAGGAGAACCAATTGCTTCCTTTAACGGAATCAAACGATTGATATAATTGGGAGTTCAAGTCCTTATTTGGATGTCAAACATTTTAGACAACACTTTGTAGAATCAGTGACATTAAGATAGTTGAAATTTTTGGTTCTAAGTTGGGCTTGAAGGAGCTGGTACAAATAGTTCAATAAATATGTCCAGTGAAGACCGCCGTGATATGGCAGTAGATAAGCCAGCCTTTTGTGAGTGCAATCACAGGCTTGGTATATAGCCTTACGTCACGCAGTCCGCTCCCGCTTGTAATACCTTGGTTTTATTAGCATCGGATTTTTACAGTCGTGCCAATCATGCTCGCGTCTAGTTCTATCAAGCTTCTTGCTGGGTCCTCCCATAAAGAACTTGCCCAGCTTGTGGCGAAGAACTTGGGCGTGCGATTGGCTCTTGTTGAGGGTTTGAAGATGCCCAATAACGAACTCTGTGTCGTTTTCAGCGAAAGTGTCAGAGACGAAGATGTCTATATACTACAAACAGGTCATGGCCTGATCAACGACATGGTGATGGAACTGCTGTTTATGGTGGATGCTTGCAAACGGGCTTCTGCTCGCAGAGTGACTGCTGTCATTCCGTTGTTCCCCTATGCGCGACAAGATCGAAAAGAGGCAGGCCGCGCACCTATTACTGCTAGACTCATGGCGGATATGCTTCAGGCAGCTGGATGCGACCACGTTGTGGTACTAGAGCTCCATGCACCTCAAATTCAAGGATTCTTCACCGTCAGTGTCGACAACTTGGTCGCCATGCCAAGTATTGAACACTATATCAAAAACCACGTGCTCAGTGAAACGAGAAACATCGTTGTTGTATCACCCGACGCCGGGGGTGCAAAACGTGCCGCAGCTCTTGCAGATAAGCTTGATTTAGAGCTGGCACTTATCCACAAGGAGCGTCAGCGCGCCAACGAGGTTTCTGAAATGGTACTCGTGGGCATGGTGCGTAATAAAACCTGTGTTATTATCGACGACATGGCAGACACATGTGGAACTTTGGCCAAGGCGGCCGACACACTTTCTGCCCATGGAGCAAAAAGTGTGATTGCGATCGTCACACATGGTATCTTCTCTGGAAGGGCTGTTGAGCACATCGACAATAGCCAATTAGACCTCGTTGTGTGCACCAATAGCGTGCCCCTTGACAAACATGTGGCTGCGTGCAAGAAAATTGCTCAAATTGACGTGAGTCCTCTTATCGCAGAAGCCATACGCAGGCTGCATAACGGCGAATCCGTCTCCTATTTATTAACACATGAGCCATTGTGATCTTATTGAGTTCACTCTGCTTCTTACTTTTGAACAATTGCCGCAGCCGTGTTCTTGACTTTAACTAAATGAGTGTTTTTGTAGTATCTTACAGTCGACGAGCTTGTAGGCGTCATTTTCAAGTTTTAACTTTTGGTTGGTGCGGAGCGATTTTTGGGGCAAGGAAGCTTCATAAAGCTGCATAAATCGGGCAGACCTTCGAAATCTACGTTACATATTTAGTTGACACAGACGATATCCTGGAATTTTAACATTCAAACAACAAGACGAGGCCGAGTTTAATCTTTAGAAATTAATTCAATAGAATGGAGCATGGCTAAGAAGAGACATTTAATACTCGAAAAACTATCGTAGAAATTAAATCTGCCCGCCCTCTGAAAAAAACACGTTTTGTTTTTGATTTAGGATAACTTACCTCCCAATTAGAAAACGAGGGGTATCGTGAGTATGACGAGTTTCTACTCAAGAAGTGCATCTAAATATCAGTGTTGATGCGATAGGATGGCCATCCATAGGCCAATATCTAATCTATGAGCCGAGGAGCCATTTTGTGGGGACAGTCGAATCAAGTGTTGATCCAGAAGCATGTGACCATGCCTAATTGCCGATCGCTGACACAATAGAATTCCCCAGCTGATAGAGGGGAACTCTCAAAGGCCCGAGTTGATCCTTAAGCTATAGCAAATACTCGGGTCAGGGAATCCTCCCAACGGGCTGCCGTTCAGTGATCGGCACGCCCGCCGTGAATCTTAAATACGGCTAAATCCTCGGATCCCAATTATTTACAACAGTGATAACTGGAGCATTCAACTTGAATACCTTAAGGTAGGCTGATTCGATCGTTATTCTGTTGATAAAACAATGATAGGTCGGAGGGGCGTCAACATTGTTCGCTCAATTGCTTCTCAACGGGGCTTGGGCTCTCGTTTCGAGCACACCAGACACCGGGAGAATCTGGCTACAACTATGAAGGCTCAGCAGGGCGTTGCATCGTCCGCCGAGGTCAATGGAATTCCTACCTTCATGCGCTTCTACAACTCTCGCGATTTGTTTTGCTTCACTCTCCTATCATTGGTGACATCGAATAAATTCACACTTGGTGCCGCAATCAAGATGATGCCTTATGTACCCACGAGCCTGATCAAGATGTTCGTGAGTCCAGTATACTCTGGTGGTGAGAACCACGAAGAGGTGCGTAAAACTGGAATGAAGTTCCTCCAAAGAGGAATTGGAAACATGATGCTGTCCTACGCTGTCGAGGACGCCGATGGCACCATGAAGGGTGATGTTCTCGCCAATGCCGTGAACCACATCAAAGAGTCTGTGACTGAGGTATTCGTTCCTAACAACAGACAGGCAGAGGCACTTTGGAAAGACGGACAGATTTCCTGCGCTCCTGTCTCTGGTTACATCGCCTTGAAGCCGACTGGACTGATGGAAGAAAGTGCTCAGATCCTCGCCAACTACGACAAGCCCGAATACGCAGCCAAGTGGGAGGCATACCTCAACGTCTGCCGCTCCATCTGTCGTTATGCCGACACCCACGGTGAGGGCAAGGTGGTCATCGTTTTTGATGCTGAGAAGGTGTGGCTCCAGCAAGGTGTTTACGCTGCCCAGCGCGAGATGATGAAGGAGTTTAACCACAACAATAAAGTGGTTGTGTGCGGTACCATCCAGATGTACCTTCAACACAGCGTCGAATTCCTGGAGAGCGAGATCGCCCGTGCTGAGAAGGAAAACTACCAGGTCGCATTTAAGCTTGTTCGCGGAGCCTATATTCACTCCGAGCCTGATCGTTGGGAGACCATTCACAAGACCAAAGAGGACACTGATGCCAGCTACAACGAAGGTACCAAGCTGATGATGGACTACATTGTCAAGTCCTGGATCACGAAGACGCCCGGTCCCGTCAGCCGCCTTGTTGTTGCTTCACACAATGTAGAGAGCAGCTCAATCATTAGCGAGCGTATGCGTCGTGAGGCCCCAGCTGGATTCGACTTTGCCAAGGACGAGAGTGTCGTCTTCGGCCAGCTTATGGGCATGAACGAGGAGCAGAGCCAGGATCTCGCCCTCGAGGGACGGAAGGTGATCAAGTACGTACCTTGGGGCCCTGCAAAGGAGACCAGGGAATACTTTACTCGTCGTCTCGAGGAGAATGGCGACGCTGCCCGCGGTGGCTGGGAGAACTTCGTGTTCGGAACCCGCGAGCTATTCCGTCGTCTACTCAGACTCAACTAAAGCTCTAGATTCTTAAATAGTATTGAGCTGTATATTTATTAACTTCAAACTACGAACTGCCCTCGCAATCAAGTGAAAACATTAGAAAATCTATGAGGGAAATTGCCCAGCTATTAAAATGTACGCGTCCAGCAGGTAGGCAATCGCGCACACGTGACCTCATTTGAATTGGTGACAAAAAAAAAATTGGCATCAGGCAGTGTGTGTGTATCTCGCATTTGGTTTCTGTCCACACTGAATATTGATAGGTCCTGCGTAGTATCAATGCGTATACATATTGGAAATATCAGTGCCTCATTGGCAGAAAATGTTCGTGACTTGCGACAGAGACTTGAGAAGTTTGCACCCATAGAAGGTGACTTTGAACTAAGGCGTAAACCACATGGTGATTTCTACTTCGCTTTCGTGGAGATGCCCACACTTGATACAGAGAAATACGTTGCAATGCGAAAAGCCCTCAATGGACTGCTGTTTAGACAATCCAAGCTATCGGTTGGGCAAGCCTCTAAACCGGACTATACAGTGGTACTGGAGCAGCGACAGGCTGCGCCTGAGCCACTTCTTACTCCTGAGCAGCTGAAGCGACACAATTCCACTCTGGCACATCTCGACGGCAGAATGAGAGAATCAAGCCGCGATGAAAAGGACATTAGAGGTGCGACATTCCGCGTAATGCTAGATGGAAGAATCAGGAAGCCCAAAATGCGCAAGACTAAACTTTGGGGTGTGGAGAAGAAACCGATAAACAGCCTTGTAAATGTTTTCGATGACGATAAAAAGGAGTGGCGAGATAGCACTGGCAGGCCCATTGAATTCGTCGGTGTAGACGAACACGAGAGAAATCTGCGACTGTTAGATACGGTCTCTGCAGACTATCTGAGTGATAGTGACTTTGACGAATACAAAAAGACACGGGTGGCACTACCAGAGCGTGAAGTGTCTGATGACGATCTTGAAATTGTGTCAAAGTCAAATCAAGTTCCATCTGCTGATCGTTCAGACGAATCTGATTCTGAGTCCGACTATGAAAGCATAATAGAGGCCGCGAAGAAAGCCCAGAGTTTGACCTCAGAGCTGAAAGATGAACTATCCGGTGAGACTGAGCCTGCACAGCCCGAAGCTCTTGAGGCTCCTCAGGGAGAAGTGCTTCGATCTGCATTCTCGGTGGATACACCGTTCACATTGTTCGGCGCTCCAGATACAGAAGCTGCGGACGCAACAAAGGTCTCCACATCGGCGACAGCACTACCCGCGCCAACCGAAAAGAAGTCCCAACTTGGGTTGTTCTTTGCCCACTTTGAGTCTCCCTTCCTTAGATCACAGTCCCAAGCAGCGAAAATTGCTGCTACAGCATTTTCTGTACAGGACTGGGAGACCCAATTCTGGGCTTCTCGTGGTGAGTGGAACAGAGCAATGAGAAGACAACGACGCGAAGTGGCCAAGAAGCAACGTCGGCAACGATGAAAGGGGCCTCTAGGTTAATCAATTAATTATTGGCATTTGTGCACAAGCCTACGATCAGGCTTTGACAAAGTGTTATCTTTAACTATTCAAAACGTTTGGCTAATGCAGTCTATTTAATACAAACCACTCGGTATCTAGCCACTAGCTGCGAGGAGCATGGAACACCTTTGCAGCACCACCAGACTTCTTGACTTTGAGCGACATTTCAACGGCAGCTGCACCCCAGTCAAGACCGTGGTTGTGGCCGCCTGCAGTGATTCCAGCGCGCGAAAGAGCCTGCTGCTCCGTCAAGCAAGTCAAAAGACCGAAAATGACAGGCTTTTCAATGATATTTTGCACACGCATGATCTGATGAGTGACACTGTCGGAAATGTACTCAAAGTGCATGGTCTCGCCCTTGATGAGTGTGCCAATGGCGACAATAGCATCGAGGTTCTGTTCACGAGCATTCAATATTTGCACACCCAGCGGAAGTTCAAAACTGCCGGGCACAGTCTCAATGAAAATATTATCGCTGGAAACGCCCAGTTCCTTGAGCTTGGCCGTAGTGCCTGCGACAAGCTCACTGATCACCTCCTCGTTCCAACGAGCGTGAACTACTCCAATGCGGAGCTCTCTTCCGTCCAAAGTCTCAGCAAGCTGTCCAATACCTTTGATACCCATTCTGGTGATGTGATAAGTTAAAAAATAATCCTCGTCAAAGAGTGAGTAGTCTTCGATGTGGCGGTATCGTGAGTGATATCCGCTTGTAATTCTAACCTAATGACTTAACATGCTAGACCACGAGCCTTTGTGCCTTGGGGTTTCTCTGTGCTTCTACTTCTCAGCTTGAGTCGTTTGACTCCCAAGGTCAAAAATGAACCACGTGATACAGTCACGAGAGCCAGCCTTAGTTTAGCATGCACTGCACTGCAAGCGCGTTCAGGGCGTGCGTCACAGTTAATTAACTTTGAGCTTTTATTGAAAACATGCACTCCAGAAGTTCCATATCCCTTTCAGGATAGCATACCGAATCTCGAGCAGCGGAATTATTTCATTATACGGTTGAACACGAAGCTAAAAATAAGATTAAGAAGTCAAATCAGTACAAGCTGAAAAGTTCCTTGCTGAATGAAAATTGGCACTTTCAACTCAAGTTTTATTCTGACCGATTTATTTGACCACCTCGGAATTGCGTTCATGTCTACAAATCATATTCTGCATTCAAGGAACTTCCCCATGTCAAGGAGTCGTCGGAGCTGCGTAGCAAACAGGCACCTCAAGCCGAGCTTTTGGTGGGATATGATCATTATTACTGTGCGGTGGTGTTAGTATGGGGCAGTGGAGGTCCGATTGTCACGGGACGTGGAGCTAGGAGCATCAATCGCTTTTTCACAGTGTTGTGCCATTTTAGACGCCTTATTTGTTGGGCTGCCTAAGCAAGATTTGTCTTGCCTTCTCGGAGACCTCCACAGTGGTTAGCACTAATAATAGCCGGACTGAAGAAGGGGGTGTACGAATTTACTCCTTGTTTTGTATCCAGTTGACATCCAAACATGATTCGGAACAAATTCATGAAATTTGCTCCAAAGGAGAAGTCTACTGAGAAGAATAGACAACAATTGGAGAAGCTGAATGTGCCAGTTTACGAAGGTCCTGCTCCGACAAAGTTCAACGCCTTCTCCGGTCTCGCAGACGATGTGAAGCTTAAGGCTGCTGCTCGCTATGGTAGTGACTACCAAGGATCAAGTGGTCGCAAGCAAGATGCAGACAAAGTGTATCAGCACCAGCACAACCAAATCTACGGGTCCAATGCTTTCGGTCGAAGCGACCCAAGCGCCGGATCCTCTAACCCTTACGCAGTTGCCCAGCCCGCGGGCAATCCATACAGCTCACAAAGGGGAGGTGGCTCAGGAGGCAATCCCTATGCTAGCTCTGGCAACCCCTATGCCAACGACAGGAATTCTGGCTTCAACTCTCAACAACAGCCTCGCCCCCAGAATTCCCCTCCATCAGCCGCCAGTGGAAACCCATACGGTTCCGAGAGGCGAGGAAGTGATGGATTTGGTGCCGATACATCATCTAGACCGCTGCCTTCTTCAGCCTCTGCATATGGTGACCGGGAAAGCATCGCACCAAACCCGTACGAAGACAGAGGCGAAGGCGCGGGTGGCGCGGGATATCTCGGCTCCGGCTATCAAGGCGGAGCCGCAGGCATTGATAGCCACGCAGGCGAGGGATTTGGTCAACCACTATCCCGCGTGGCTACCTCACAGAGTCAATATAATGCTCGCAATGAACTCTTTGGCAACGTGGCTAGCAAAAACAACCCATACGCCCGTGCTGGTAGTGGGATGGCAGGAGCTGCCTCTGACGCACAGAGTACGGTTGATCTTAACGATGCTGCGTCGGTTTATGATGGCCCTCGAGACTCTCAGCCTCGGTACCGCGGAGCCACTCTTGAGCAGCCGCAGAGTCTCAGGGGCACTGGTCCTGTTGAACGTATAGATGAGCTAGATGAGCTCAACGAAGCCAGCATCGATGATCGTCAAACCCTCGCCGGTGACCGCATGAGCCTCGCCGGTGATCGCATGAGCCTAGCCGGTGATCGCAGGAGCTTGGCTGGCGATAGAATGAGTCTGGCAGGAGATAGACAAAGTCTCGCTGGAAACGATGCCTACGATGATGATGATGACCTGAACGCACCGCCTTCCATATATGAGGGCCGCACTCGCGGGGGTTCATCCGCGTTAGGCGGTCGCGAGAGTGGCTTTGGCCGCATCGCTGAGGAAGACGAAGGTGAGGACGATTTGAACGAGGCTCCAGGTGACTATTACGCTGACGGTGCCATGGGTGGAGGAGAGACGTACGGTCAATACGGTCAGTACCAGCGCCGGGAGCTGGTAGATAGCGAAGACGAAGAACTTGAGGAAGTCAAAAATGAACTCCGCTTCGTCAAGAAAGAGACCGTGCAATCGTCGCGCAATGCGCTCAGACTTGCGTCAGAGGCCGAGACGAGTGGTAGAAACACCCTCGGAATGCTGGGTTGGCAGGGCGAAAAGCTAGCGAACACAGAAGCTAACCTTGCTTTAACGGACAGGCAGACGAAGATTGCGCGCGAAAACGCCAACGAGCTCAAGCGTCTAAACAGATCCATTTTCCTGCCTAATATGGCTAACAGATTCAATTCTCGCAAGCGTCATGAGGCTAAAGAGGCTCAATTGAAGAGCGAACAGGCGCAAGCACAGGCGGCTAGATCTCAAGACCAAGAAATCCAACGCCGCTCTGAGCAGCGCATTACTGACGGTCTTAACGCAGCTTATGGCGGCGACTCTTACAGCGAAAATGCTGCCTTCAGAGTGCGGCAGGATATGGCCCGTGAGAATACCGAACGCAAGAAGTATCAATTTGAAGCTGACTCTGAGGACGAAGCGATGGAGAACGAGATTGACGACAATCTCGATGCCTTGCATGATGCCTCCAAGCGGCTGCATAATCTCGCGCTACAGGCTGGTGATGAGGTGGATGATCAAAACAGACGCATTGAGAGGCTCGCTCGCAACGTCGATCGTGTGGACGTTGAAATTCATATGAACACGACTAGAATGGCTACTATCAGATAAAGAGCCAATTTTAGCTACTGCATTTAAAGATTTATATTCTCTAACCCATTGGACTTTTCATGTTTTGCCTTTGTGACGAAACGGCCAGGAGTGCCCACGATCGGGATCGAAAGTTTTGCGATTGACACTACTGAATGTGGAGAATATAACAGAGAATATACCTGCTATTTCTTATGTACGAAATCATTTAAGGGGGCATCTTACGCTTGCACCGCGGCATCTTGTTGCTCCATCATCATCTGCTGCTGCTGTTGGAACACCTCCTCGGATCCAGCCTCGAGCTGGAGACCAAGACCAACACGGGCCTCAGACTTGGCTTGGTCGAGCTCGCCTGCGAAAAGGACGGACACAACGGGGAGCACACGACGCTCAACAAGACAGCTGACACGGCCCTTAGAATCGATCTGACCACGGAAGACGGACTGTCTGAACTCGTATTTGGCAGAGGCAGTAGTAGTACCTTCCAAAACTGGTGCGCCACCCATCATCAAGGCCTGCTGGTTGAGACCAATGGTGGTCTCGAGACCAGCCTCGACCTTGTCGGCAACCTTACGCCAGAAACTAGCCAAAACAGTACCAGAGGGCTGGATTTGAGCACTCGCGACCCAATTAGGAGTCACATAACGGCCGGTATACACCATGGCAGCCTGAGGAGGAGCCAATTCACTCGATCCGGTGGCGCTGTATACTGCCTCAAGACCGAGGGCAAGGCGCGAGGTCAAACTCTGGAAAAGGGAGCCAGTGAAGACACCGGAGAGTCCTCCAGTGGCAATGTTCGGGTTCATAGCTTTGAAGTTGACACTGAAGTCCGTTCCAAGGTAGTCGTGCTCGAGCTGAACAACGTTTTGAGTCTCACTGAGCTGCATCTGGGCCTTCGATGTCTGGGATGGCGACCAGCTGTGGTTCACGCGGCCGCTGAGGCTGTGATCACTCTCAACATTACCTTGCAGCAAAGTCTTCTCGGTAGCGTAGACGGCGGCAAAGGTGTATGACGGAAGAACGGGGCTGCCAAGAGATAGAGCGTGCGATACCTGGAAGGCGGCTGGGGTCAAACTGAAGCTCTTCGTCACATCTGCGCGGAGACCGCTGAAGAAGTAAGGTGTCAGAGATACGTCTCTAGCCACCTCGCGATTGAAGTTCTCTAGGGTGCCAGGATTGGGGAGGCCCAGGGACGACCTGCGGCGGGCAACATGCGAGTAGAGATTATTGACGTAGGAAAAGAGTGGGTTGGTCCACACAGCAGGAGCCGTTTGCGGAAGCTTCTCAACGCTAGGCAGCTCTACCTCGTTGATGTGAGACATTGCCTGTGGTTTCTTGTGGCTAGTCTCTTCAGCGCTAAGAGGTTAAGTAGTCTCTACGCTGTGGTTTGAACGAACGGTGCTCAATGCGTATGGTCGTTTTTTTTCAGGTGACTAACCCAAGGGAGCCGGCACCACTTGGCAGGCCCGCTTATGTATACACTCCCTCACTGTGGGCTCTGTACCATTCTACCGTCTGTGTGCGTGCTAGGAGGGAGAGTCCGTTTCTAGTGCTATAAAGCCACTATAATTTAGAGGTTTCCGTTAATTGTTGGTTAATTCACGAGACCAATCGCAATTGTTTCGTGTTGATAGGGGCAGGAAAATAGACAGTTTAGAATGAAGTAAAATAAGATAACAAGAGCTGGCAATTACGAGCAGCGGACAAAGTCAATGAAATCAGGTGAAGATCGCACGCATTCGAAGATACGCGCTCTTTTTTTGAGTGAACAGATAGTGATAAGTCGTTCATGCAACTGAAAACGTGTCAAATTTGGAGAGTCTTTTGCCTATGGCCCGGCTTCATTTCTAACAAAGCCAACTTATGTTTTCTTGACTGAGTTCCGCTTCTATATAGAGGCGTCATAGTGGAATATCAATTAACATTTTCTGCCCCAGTACCTGCGGAGACCACTAATGACTTTTTCGCATTTGAGCTCTCAATCGCCATAATTAAAGCGTTCTTGGAATCTAAACTCTCGCCACAAATGTTCTCTTTCAAAACGGCAAATTGCTGCTTGAGTTTTGCAATTTGGAAACGAGCTACTCCGGCTTCATTGTACACATTCTGAGATCCTTTGTTAAGGGCGCGACCAACCACTGTTGACGCGAGTCCCACAACGTCAAACGTCGCTATGCGCTTCAATTCTTCATCAACTGCCTTCCAGTCAATCTCCACTTCAGATCTGAGGTCTCCTTTCGCCATGTCCAAGTTTGAGATCTCACTCACATCTGTCGGATGCTCCGATTCTCGCCCACTAGTTGGTGCTTTCACCGCATTAACAGAGAAAGTGGAGGCCATCCTCTGACTGGAAACGATCGCGTCGCCGATTAAGCCGAGACCGGATTAGAGGCTCTTCAAGACAACGGTTCCTAGGGGAAACGAAGAACTCAATAGCCACTTCTTGGAGGCCTCTGCATACAAACGCGAAGGCAGTTTCGCACGCTTGGCTCTTGGGCTTCGACCTCGCTGTGCTGAGCTCAGGGAGCCAAAATATGAAGTAAGCCAACTGATCAGGTGATCAGAGAACAGCTGCAGCTTCAACTAATTTGCCCAGTGGGGTAGTGGAGGTCGCGAATTAGGGTGACCGAGCCATTGGTGCTCGCTGATACTTCCTAGGCAGAGAAATCAGACCTATTTCTGACACTCCGCAAATAGCTGCTGTTTGCCAGCCCATTTTTAGAATGCTGAATTTAGTATTCTTTCCGCAATTTGTGAAGGCATTATATAAGAGGTTGCTCGATCCGAACCGTTAAAATGTGTATGCACGGTAATGAGATTCAGAGGGATGTCAATGACGAAATTTGGTGGCCCAAATACAGGTGCAGATACGTAAAGATATGCTCAGACATATTTAAATGTGTTCGATTTCAGATTTTGTGGGAACGTGCTTTTTTAATAGTTTAGAGCGATGGCCACACTAGAAGAGTTTGGGCCATACTGAAGTAGCTTGGCATTTTCGCCTAGGTAATGCTAAATATCGTGAATGGTTCACCCTTTAACACGCCTGGTTATATAAAACGGCTCGGAAACCGGGTGGATTCAAATGTCGCATGTCCGCGTGGATTTCGCCCGCGCAAGTGGATTTATCTTGCACGCAGATATTGCGCACCAGACGCTACCATCACGCACACCAGGCAAAAGCTCATTAAACGTCATACATAACCGAGCAATATCAGGGCCTGTTTTCGCCTCTATATCTCGCTTCTGTGTGTCCTCTGCAACTTCCACACGCCGCTCTTCTCGTAAAGGAAATTTTGATAAAATGATATTTTTCGCTGCATACCAGAGACAGAATTGCTTAATCTGAGAACGCGCAACTTCCGGAATGTTGAGCGCGGAGTGCAAGGTCTAGAACACTAAGGGTATTTGTGGGGAACTGTTCTGCCGACGTAATGTTAACCGCGTACTCCCGACTCAATTAAACTCGCCAGGTCCTATTAGAACGACTTTCCCTCAGCCAAGCCTAATCAAACGAATAAACTTTAGCCGCCCAAACGGTGAAATTTCAACCATTAGCCATTTTTGTCGATCTTTGGAGTGCTACCTAAGAACCAGGGTTAGCGGTACGGCCCTGCGCAGTTATGCGCAGTTATGCGCAGGACTAATTGTGCATGTGCCTGCATATATTACTCATCAATGCTTGTTAAATATTGAGTGGCCCTCTTTTTAGCAGTCGATACTATTGCCAATAATATCGCTCAGGCTCCATGAGGCTCAAGCGTGCATAAATCACGGTGATATGTGATGAGATAGCAGCAGGCTATGGCAAATCCACGCAGGATCGGCGCGTGAAAATTTCACTTTTTTTTTATGTCTTACTAGCCGAAAGTGGTGGTTACTCGAACACCTTTTGAAGACGTGATTAATTGACCGAGAGATACTCCCGAATCAATGGAACTGGCGTCGGGCCCACCCGAATCTTGGTCTCCTAAGCATGTCAAAGTGGAAGTCCTCCTCTTATAATGCAAGTGGAGAAACTCAGCCCGTCGTTGGTTGCGGGAGTCATCATTTAAAAATATCGTTTTAGCTATTAGCGTGGGCCATTAGATCTGACAGCGGCTGTGCTCATGTACATGAGGCTAAGCTTAATTTAGTTTACGTCCAAAAGAGACCCACACTCCACGCTCACTAGTCTAGCCTTTTTTCTAAGTAAAAGCCAAGAGTTTCACGTTGGGATGTACGAATTTAGCTTTGCCCGGAATTGAGTCTAAAAATTACCTCGCGTTTGTTGTTGAACCCTATCAAGACCATAATCTATTTTGAGATTAAGAAATTGTTGCATTTGGTGGAGGTTGTGTGGTGTGTTCAGTAGTAAGCGGAGCGCAGCAGCGCCACGGACCTAGTTAGATTTTGGTTGGGCATGATAAACGGCGATGGAATCTAATTAATAGCTATCTGGTTGAGCCAAGAGACCGCCTACAGCCGTGTTTCAATCGGAGAGTTGGTTAGCGCTCAGTGTCATTAACACTATCGAACTGTCGAATC
Source organism: Wickerhamiella kurtzmanii (assembly GCA_030572965.1). NCBI lineage: Eukaryota > Fungi > Ascomycota > Dipodascomycetes > Dipodascales > Trichomonascaceae > Wickerhamiella > Wickerhamiella kurtzmanii. The sequence continues at coordinate 4,751 of JAJMCK010000026.1, read as the reverse complement.
AGTAGGGTTTGAATCTAGAATAGGCTAGTCGATGCGCCCGCGGGGCTCAGGAAGCTTCCGAAATTTCTGCGCAATTGCAGCACTATCCTGATCTCCTCCACACGATCAACCGAAGCGGTTGATGAGGCGGGTGAGCTCCACTTCCAGTTCTTGGCTAGACTCCATTTCTAAACATGTGCATTTATGCATCGGCCTGTGCCGTCCTAAATTATTAACCATTGCATGATGTATCCTTCCCGCCCTAATCAAGAGGGCAGAAGGCACGAGCTCATTCGCTCTGCAGGGCCCAGACTTATGACCGAGCACTAATGCGCAAGGGCAAATAGCTAGACTAATCAACCCCGTACCCAGAGTCATCACGACGATCGCGGTGACGCGCAATAGCCTTAGTGCGACTTGCTCCACTGAAAATCTGATCAGGATCTGCATGATTAACCGAACGATATTCGCGGTTTGCTCGCAATCTTAATCGGCGATATTCATAATCCTCAGCTCGCGTAAACGCCCTTGGAGAGCAGCGAATTCTAGCCCGGGGACAAATTGACGTACACTCGCTTCCCGAGACTGCGTCGTTTCGAAATCTGCCCCTAGGTGGTTCGTTCCTCCCGAGGTCTTTTAATAAATTACTAACTCGGTTGCAACCAGGGTCAGGGCTAAAGTGGCTAGAGGGCTCCAGTGATCCACACCTAACCTAAACCTGACATTACTCACGACCTCGGGGTTGACCTTTCATCTGAATTCAATTCTAGATAAGTCCATCGAGTAATTAACCGAGCGGAGCGTGGCCATTAGGGTCGAGCTAAATGCTTGAAGTTTCGCATGCTTAAGGGCCTGTATACCATATATCCGCAGGGAGCTGCTGTGCATGCTGTGGTTGTGGGTGGAGAGGCTCGTTCGGCAGTACATGCCAATATAAGAGAATTTCTGCAGCGTATGCATGGTTGTCATTTGTAGTCAATGCTCTGCGCATACCATCACTCTAATGGTTTGAAGGGGTATGCATTAGGAATTTATGTCTGTGCAAGAACCATACCCCCATCACGTTAATTGACGCTACCTATATTGTCTTGAGTTGAGCTATGAGAATTAGCTTCAGTATTAGCACTGAGATACATGTTCAAATATATCTAGAGGAATTCGAACAAAGTCGTTGCGGATTCTAGTTTTAAGTTTGATGAGCTCTCATCAACGTTTAGAGATGTCTTCCAGAAGAATTTAAGAGAGGTCGTAGGACACTCCGCAAGTATAGATCAGTTGAGCGATATACTATACTTTGACGGCACCCCACCAGGGCATATCCATATTCCGGTCGATTATTACGACACATGAATATGAATTCTACCGTGCAATCCAGAGGATATGCGTTCAAGGTGGTGGTGTTGGACAAATTAACTATTCATACGACTAGAAGATGCCGTTGAAAAGGTGGGCGGAATTCAAGGCGCTCAGGCTCAGATGGAGACAAGCCAAGGCGTGACAAGCTCGATTCGCCATGAGATCTGCGCGCCTGGCTCTTTCAGTCAGGAAAAAAAAAATCGCTCACATGGATGCCGAACACTCACGCCTCGAGCTATCGAGAGCTCTAAGCAAGTCAAGCCATCTGTACACGCTGATAATGCCTATGTAGCCATTCAATTCGGGCCTAAGAATCCAAGCGATAAATTAGATAGTCTAATAAATGCTTTCAAGCTTATATAGAGAGATGCTTTGAAAATGTGGAGGCAGTCTGTCTTGTACTAATTAGATGCTGGGCTCAACCGAACCCTAAACTGAACGCTGACGCCAATGCAGTACCTAACCCCTTGCGGGGGCCCTCGTGCCTCAATTATGTGAACTGAATTAGGTGTGTGAATTTTCGGCAAATATGCATTCCACAAGGTGTCATAGTCTAGAGTATTTATTCAATGGGATCCCCTGGGACAGGGAAGGTAAAGCTCCAGTAATTAAGGCAACACAGAGGCAATATTAAAAATAATAATGGTTAGCCTCGCGAAAAGCTGGCCGCTTTGGATAGTGCCTTTCACACTAATTGGTACAGTTTTATCCGACAGTGCGCCGAGCATCAGTAATACCCCTCAAACTGCGTATGAATCTTCAATACCCGATGAAGTCGCTGGTCAGACTGACGCATATGCAGCCATCGACAAAATCTCGCCAGTTGATAAGACCTACATATGGCACGATTCGCACGATTCGCACGACTGGCACGACTGGCACGATTGGCATGATGAGAGCCATTGGCACGACTCGCATGATACTAGTCCACCATCAGCGAATCTAGATTGCAGTGTTTGCGATGGAAATGACCAGGATGCTCTTGCCAACACGGTGGCCACGCTTATCCAAGGCATCCTTGCGGATCTAAACACAGTTCTCCAAGACTTCACTAACCTGGCTGGAAGCGCTCTCACGCTTAACCTTGCGGGGATTCTTAGCAACCCTTGGCTTCTCGACGCCGTAAACGTTGCCGTGAATCTAGCTGCCAGTATAGGTAGGATTGCTGTAGAACTGGGCTCAATCAATTGGCTATGCGTGTCCCCGTTTGAGCTGCTCAACTTTGCCAGGCTGGCTGAGGACATAATTCACACATCTCACAGCGCTTTACTGGAGGCTGCGCAAATATTCAATATTGTAGGATCACTGGGAATTGACCCTGGACCGTTAGGTACAGTATTTGCCCAGATTGTACAACCTATTGAACAACTTGCCTACGACATCATCAAATTTATCCCATTTATCGGCAGCGATGTCAGTGCTCAGATCTCTGATTTTGGTGACTACGTCAATATCATTCTAGGCGTCAGCAATCAACCGTCGAAGCGAACTTTCATTCTGCCTCCAAACGGCGGCGTAATCGATGCTAAGTCCTGTTTGGACCTTATTGGAATACAGTCTGTAATTTCCAAACTTCAGGGAACAGATCAAGGCGAGTATACAAGTGCAGCCCAGACTCTCGAAGATGACCTCAACACGGTAGTCTCGACCTTGTCTTACAGTGGAAATGCAGGTGTCCTTAATAGCGCTGCATTCAATTCCCTCTCTAATGACGCGACGAATTTACAATCAGCGACTACTGATCTACTTAACGACCTTCAGCAACTCCCAGTGAATTGTCTGAACCCAGTCTTAACCGCGTCTGCACAAAACATACTGCTGAAAGTCGCCTCCGCTGGCAACATGATTGAAATCAGGATGCTGCAGGTATTGAATATACTTCAATCTGGCCAGGGATGCTCGACAATAACATCTCAGCTTACAGCTATCAACAACATTGTCAACCAGCTAGTGCCTGCGCTGCAAACATTTAATACCCACACCCTGTTTGCACCACTTCAAACACTTCAGAATCAAATGCAAGACATGGTCTCTCTCGTCAATGAGAACATCGGGCAAGTTTGCGCTCCTGCCACTACAAGTCTCCCTCCCTCATGTGAGACGAATAGCTTCTCATCTCAAGGCACGTTCTCTTTAAGCACGGGCGACAAGTCCGAGATCCCGACGGGAACTATTGCTACGACTTCACTCGTCCAGACATCTGCTTCGCTTACGAGCACCAATAGCGTAGCAGGGCAAAGCTCGAAAACTCAGCCCAGGCCCAGCATTAGCGGTGGCAGTAGTTCGAGTGGTAACTCCAACAAGGCTAGCAATTCAAGAGGCTCTATCAGTATTGGATCAAACAGCGGCCTGACTAGTGGAACCAGTTCTGCAAGGCAGCAAGCTACGAGCTCGAATTACGGTAACGGGGTCAGCATTAGCGCCAGTAAAAACAGTGGAATCAGCGTAGGGGTCGCTAGCGGCTCACAATCTGGCACTGGATCTAAGGCCATCGGCACGTCAAGCGCAATCTCTGGTAACCAGATTGGATCTGGACATGGCCCCGTCGTCAACAGTGGCTCATCAACTGGCGGTGGATATTCTAATACTGGTTCGAAATCCGGAAGCGGATCCAACAACTCTCCTGGCTCTGGCAGTGCCAGTGGATCCAACAGCGGTTCGCTTACTGGTGTAAACTCCAACACCGGCTATAAGTCTACAAGCGGATCAAACGCTCCTGCCGGCAGTGGTTCACCATCTGGTGGCAACGGCTCCAACACTTCTGCTAATTCTGGCAGTGGCAATGGATCTAACAGTGGCTCGCCTACTGATGTCAGCTCCAACAGTGGCTCTAAGTCTGGAAGCGGATCGAACGCTCCCGCCGGCAGTGGTTCACCATCTGGTGGCATCGGCTCCAACACTTCTGCTAATTCTGGCAGTGGCAATGGATCTAACAGTGGCTTGCCTACTGGTGTAAACACCAACAGCGGCTCCAAGTCTGGAAGCGGATCTAACACTTCTGCCAACTCTGGCAGTGGATCGAACACTCCTGCCAACTCTGGCAGTGGCAATGGATCCAACAGTGGCTCTCCTACTGGTGTCAACTCTAACTCCGGCTCTAAGTCCGGAAGTGGATCAAATGCCCCCGCCGGCAGTGGCTTACCATCTGGTGGCAGCGGCTCCAACAGCTTTGCCAACTCGGGCAGTGGCAACGGATCCAACAGTGGCTCACCTACTGGCGTTAACACCAACAGCGGTTCCAAGTCTGGAAGCGGATCGAACACTCCTGCCAACTCTGGCACTGGCAATGGATCCAACAGTGGCTCTCCTACTGGTGTTAACTCTAACTCCGGCTCTAAGTCTGGAAGTGGATCGAACGCTCCCGCCGGCAGTGGTTCACCATCTGGTGGCAGCGGCTCCAACAGCTCTGCCAACTC
>JAJMCK010000025.1:0-127953 GCA_030572965.1 Wickerhamiella kurtzmanii | reverse complement strand
TGATGCAAGCATATATTACTGGCAGGATCAACCAGATAACTATCTTTGTCGCGCACGACAGTCGAGACTGTGCTGCACTTAGCTTCCGAGGAAACATAGTTATTTGATGATTATCGTCGTCTACCACCTCAACAACCGAAGTTATATCAGTTCAAGACTTCAAATAGCCATTCTAGAGTTCCCAGCTGAATTCCGTGAAACGTCGTTTCACATCGTCAACTTGAAAGGAAGTTCCGCTCCAATGATTCACAGCACAATGCCGGCTAACCATCGTGGTATACTTCCATAGTTTTATTGTAAATTGTTGCTACCAGCAATTAATCCACAAAATTCAACAGTGTCTCTTCAACGCAATGTTCAAGAGTCCTGTTTGGATGTATAGCTAACGCTACTACCCTTGTTGCCTGACACCTGTCACCAAGGGCTGACCCAAGACTGACATTTGCATCATGCAACTAGGCTTCGAAAGATGACACCTGAGGCCTCGCTTACGCGGTTTCTGACAGCTGTCAATACTTTTCATGATAGATGCAGCGGTCAAGGTGGTGCGCACTCCCAACATGAAATATTTGACATTCTGCGTAACTGAAATGTAAAAGGACGCTAAAAATATGTCGCTCGTTGACCAAACTGTCACGCGTTTACTGTGCGGCTCCGAAGGACAATTGGTGAGGGCTTCAGCTGCTCTACCAGCGTTATGACAAAAACAAGATGTAGCAGATATGAAGATAGACTGTCGAGTGCTTCAAGGAGTATTGAAATATGTTGTTTAAGGGTTCGTCGCTCTAGCTGTTGAGCCATAGTTATTGTGGGACCACAACAGTTAACCTATACCTGCGTAATAAGCCCAGGCAATGGGCTCCTCTTTCGCATAGTGGTGATACGCTACGCCGGCCGGAGCTCTTAGGTCATACTTTGGCTACCTCTTAAGTATTAAAGCCAAAAATGAGATAGAACTCATGAGGATTTTTGGCATTGAAATGACCCTACGTCTTGTAAATGTCAGGAGCGTAAAGTGGTTACATTCTGTTAAAGTTGTTCGCCAGGCACATGGCCTTGTGTCCACTATTTAGCTGACACATACCTGATGGCTGAAAATTTCCAAACGTATGCGTACAGTTGTAGATCTACTGTACGTCACTAAATGAACCCGCTGCAACGATGTGTACCAAGGGTCTTTTTAAACATGTTCGCCTATAATTACAGCAATGATTGTTTCCGAATCCTAGGTGAAGATTTAAAATGTATATAAAGGGGCACCTACTCAGATTTTAAAAGCGGTCATCAGCATATCTTGCGAGCTTAGGATCATTATAACGCAAATAGCTACCAGAAAGATCATGAGACACCGCCTGCACAACATTTGCATAGAGGTTTCCTGCATCCTCAGGTTTCACTAGCTTTCCATCGCGTTTGAGGCTAAGGAACTTGCCAGCATCATCCGTGTTCATTTCACCGCTCTTCACATGTAGGTCTCTAATGTCTTTCTGCATTTCCGTGTCCACAACACCTGGTGCAATGGATATTGCGGTGATCTCTGGCTCTTCGACAGCAAGGGTTGATACAAATAGATTGAGAGCAGCCTTGGAGCTGCCATAGGCGGTCCATGCAGTATAGCCACTTACAGAAGCACCACTTGAGACAAAAACCGCCCTCCCGTTGGTGGCACTCAAAGCAGGAATCAATCGAGACGTCAGCGATACTACAGAGAAAAAGTTGACATCAAAAACCTTACGTAGGTCAGAGAGCTCGGGCGAAAGGTTGCGAATCTTGGTTACTGCGGACATTAATCCTGCGTTCATCACTACACCGTCGAGGCGATCACCGACAGCTTTCAACACCGATTCCTGAACCTTAGCATCCGTAATATCACCTTTGATATGGGTATAGTTGTTGCCAAATTGCGGTGGATCACGCCGTGAAACGCCAAGGACTCGGTTACCCTCCGTCTTGAGCAGACTCCTGACGACAAACTCCCCAATGCCTGTAGAACTTCCAGTGACGAGGTAAAGTTTCATTTTGCGCAGTGAAGGAGGCAGACGCGATGTGTGTATGTTGGCCGGGGGAAGTGGCTTGGTAAGTGAGCTCGGCAATAGAGCGTGCTATGAGCAGCAGTCGAGGTTGTGTGAGAATTGATGATCAGGCATTATATCGCACGTGATACAATTTAAAGATTGTTAGTTAATGTCAGACCCAAATTGATCGTCGGTTCCTGAGCGTGTGAATAAATTTTTTTGATGCGTTGGGACGCATTCTCTGATAACTATTCTAGACTAGTGGGAAGAAAGCTACTATTAGTTCCAGCTTTAAGGAGCCGGCAGCTAATGGCCAGCCGTGCCAATTGCTACCGAACTCCTTCCGTTGGGCCTGACCAAGTGTAAAGGCAAGATTACTAACACAGATTCCAAATATTGCCCGAGAGCTTCTGAATTGTACAATTGTTGATACACAAGCACTGGGTGTACGGTGCTTGACACCCGTACTCTACACGAAAGCGCTTGCGCCAACAGCTTCAACATATATTCAGTTCACACAGTCAGATTATGTCTCGACGGGGCCAGGACACTGACAGTGGGGAGATGAGCAGGGCTAAGCACGATTCGGTGAGCCCTCGCCCACACTCGTCTCCATCTGGGGACTGGAGTTCATCTTTTGTTGGAGGAGGATATAATGGGTCTCACAGTGGCTCTAAGAAACTGACCAAAGGCCGTTTCAACCCCAGTCGCAGTTTCAGTGTCTCACCAGGCCACGGAAGCGATCATAGTAGCCGTAAGTTCAACCCTGCAAAGACATTCAATCCAGGAGCTGGAGGACAGAATGCTATGGCAGCGGCAGCCGCTGCGACGGGATCGCCTCTTCCAATTATGGAGAGCTCGTCAAATTTGCACTCTGGAAGTGACCCAGCCAATCGTCCCTTGGACGGCCTGGGGGGAGTTGGCAATGGAACCTCAGCTGGACTATTCCAAAGCTTGTATCATACCCCGTTACACCCATTGCAGTACCATCTCTATGCACCTACACCCTTTCGTAGAGGAGTTCCCCTCGAACGTCACCAACGCACCCCGGAAGACCTGTTTTTAAGCAACAAGCTGCGAGAGGAGCTTCAAGAGCGTAATGACGCTACCCTTCAAGTTCTACCAGCATCTTCATTACCAGATTTTGTTCACGTCTATCACTCCCTTGTCCCTCTTGATGTCAAACCGGGTAGCAAGGATAAGTTTGGTTACGAGACATGGCGATATAAGGCAATCTCGAATACCGATGGGCGCACATATTGCCTATTGCGCCTGGAAGATTTCCAATTGACCAATGAGCATGCGCTCCAGGTTATCAACAAGTGGAAGAGAGTCTTCTCTGCAGGGGTAGTCGGCGTCATAGAGGCATTTACTACATTGGCCTTCGCGCAAAGGCCAGCGCTTGTTGTTGTATACGAATATTGGCCGCTCGCATTGCCCTTGTCAGAGGTTTACGAACACCCGCCCGCGGAGGGCCTCATGTGGGCCCTCGCTGCTCAGCTGTATAGTGCTGTGCAAGCAGTCCACAAACGTCAACTGGCGGTGCGTATCCTTGATGCAAAGACTGTATTAGTGACGCAGAAAGATCGCCTCCGCATCGGCTCCTGTGGTGTTCTAGATATTGTTCACTATGACGACGAGATGAACGCTCATCTGCAAGAGCGACAAGCACAAGATTGGAAGGACCTAGGAAACGTTCTCACAGATTTAGCGAAGCCCAGCGGGGTGGACCAGAAGTACTCACCAGATTTCGCGAAATTTGTGGATGCCCTTTGTAATGGCGATGCGTCTGAGCTACCGACGCTTATCATGCCACACGTTTGGAGAGTCCTAGATAGTTCGCTGGCCCACAATGATGAAGTGGAAGCCTCATTAATGGGCGAGCTGGAAAATGGAAGACTGGTAAGGCTACTTGCAAAGATTGAGTACATACTTAACCGACCTGAAAATGAGACTGATGCACAATGGGCGCCAACTGGCGAGAAGTACCCCCTCAAGCTGTTCCAGGATTTTGTGTTCCATCAGCAATCACAAGGAGGATCTCCTTCCCTCAACTTGGCCTATGCTCTGGCCACACTTAACAAACTGGATGCTGGTATTGACGAAAACATCCTTTTGACGTCTAATAAAGACCACACGCGAATCATTGTCAGTTACAAGCAGCTCAAGTCGATGTTTGAGCATGAATTCAAAGAGATGAACAAACCAAGAGTGATCTCATAATGGAAAGACTGTAGAACAGCTAAATCAGACCAAGGTGATGTTTTAATGGCTTGGCAGAAAAGGATTATAGACGATCAAGACTAGAGTTAGCCGTATAAAGCTGCAATACGTTACATTGAGATCTAGAAGAAGGCCATGAGAGCCAAGCACACACACTGGTAGAGTTGCTCCAATGATGGTTCGGAATACCAAAGTCACCACAGGCGTCGCTTCAGAAGCTCAAACTTTAGCACCTTCCTTCGACTTAAGCATTAACTCCAGTGAGTGCAAAGTGCCGTCTAGGCTAGGGTCAAAGTCATAATAGTATGTACACACGAGGGCGAGCTAGACCGTGACGTCTCTACAAAGTTGGCTCGAGGTACTGAACGAGGCTCGATTGGAGGAAGACAACGCCAACAGCAAAGAGAGCAGCATTCAGGAAAATTGGCCTGGCAGTGCCGGTCACAATATTATAAGCAGCAGTCAGAGTGCCCTCTTGAGGCTGGTTGTCGGGGAGTGAGCCAGCCATGATGATGTGTGTAAAGTCGGCGAGTTCAAAGATATCACAACAACGACGACACTTCAAAGTCAGTGATTGAAATTTGTAGGTTGAACGCTCCCGATGGAAAATGTGATTATATAAGATTATTATATGGCACGACCAACTGGGGCGGGCGGATGTTGAAGTGAACCATTATATAGTTTATGCATAAAGAGTGTTAGGGCCCTAACATATCTCCAAGCGCATTAATCTCGCCGCTTCAGCGTCATCCGCGCGGGGAAGAGACAACGTTGGATCTAATACATCATGATGAATGTAAGGCAATAGACAAGCCAAAATACCAGAGCCAATTGACCATTGTGGTTTCTAGCTAGACAACGTAGCTCATAATGAGCTAGCTTTAAGTGTAGCTTTAGGCTTGCTGGAAGTCAGGCCTAGGAGTTTCTGAATAAATACAGCCAGTTCGAAACTGAACATGACGAAAACAGGCGTCAAGCAAACTAGTGCCAAGAATATCTGCGTTAGGCTATCACGTTCAACCAGAGACAATTCTCTTTGGATATTAAAACAAGAAATGAAAAAAAGTCAACTTACACAAATGAACTCGAACATATTTCCTCCGAGAAGCCCTGGGTCTTATATCGAGCGTGTGACGCCCAGTGTCTGTTTAATAGCGCAGAGATGGCACACTTGGATCGGGTATTGTACTCCGCTAATTATAACATTGTGCAAGAGACATTAGGGGGCTCTTTATATGCATGGAAGGAGCGAGCTACGCAGTAGTTAGCTTGACAGTCAGCTAGAGCTGCCAAGAAGAGAGATCTTCATTGTAGGTCACACGTTCATGCATAGCAGCGCAGGCATAATAAGGTAGATCTAAGAGGGTAGGAAATAAATTCAAGTTTTTATTGTGTTAACCTGTTTATATGTTATATGCTACAAATACAATGCAAGCATCTACGCACAGACCATCGTTGCCTGGTAATTTAGACATATTAGTACGATATGGGCTAAGCGCATCAGTCTGCCTGTAAGCTGTATGTAAGGACAGTAAACACCTTTAGACGCTGCTGGAACGTGTTCTCTTCATTATAACTACAAGTTAATTTGCTCGAAGGAAGTTCTGGTTAAAAACCGTGATATTCTACCGAGAAATCTGGCCAACCGGATCCATAAAGACAGTTGCAAAGACTAAGCGTTGCCTATTGGACCTGACCAGTTTTAATCGACTACAATGTGGTCGAAAATAACCTCTATTTTTGGCAAATCGAAGCCTGGTGTATCCAAAGTTGTTGTGCACTACGACAAGAAGAAACTTGTTGTAAAGTTTGGGCCTGAAGATGTATCTGGAAAAGAGAAACAAGTAACCATCAAAACACTCCGAACAAAGCTCGCCCAGCAGTTTGGAGTTCCTGCAAGTGAACTGGTAATTTACCAGATTAAGCCCCAGCGCCAGCTCAGCAACGACAAGGCCACTCTCGAAGACTATAATCTCAAGGACAATTCTGAGCTCATGGCCGTGCACAAGCCGCCGCCTCCTCCACCAATGAGTGCTGCGGAGCAAGTAGACAAGATTATGGCGGACGTTGAGAATGAAATTGGAGAGCGTCGTCGCCAGTTCTTGCATAAAACCCCTACTGACCCAGCCCAGCGCGAGCAGGAACACCGCGTTCTTACCGAGGTGATCCTGGCCAAGATTATCAAGCTTGATGGCATTGAGGTGAACGGAAGCCCAGAGGCAAGACAGAAGCGTAAGACAGCTATCAACACACTCCATGAGTACCACCAGTATATTGACGAGGCTTTCGAGAACTCAAAAAAAGGAGCCAGCACTCCCAAGAACGACGTTCGTGAGAGTGTTAAGGAGGTTCCCAGCGAGCTCAATGAGAACGAGGCGCGCGACACCGCAGATGCTGGTATTTCTGCTAATACTACCGCAGATGTTGTTCCTAGCGAGTCTGAGATTGATGATCCTTCCGCCGAAGTTAGCGAGCCTTCTGTTCCTGTTGAATCAAGCGAGCCTGCTCCCTCACAATTGAGCGAGTCAATTGCTCCAGTGAACACATTGCCTAGCAAGTCTTCAGATGCTCCTGTATCAGCCGAGCCTTCAACGTCTCGTAGAGATGTGCCGTCCGTGCTTTCGCCCACAGTGAAGGCCGTGCCAGATGCACCTAAGGCGGGAGAACCAGTGCAGGAGCCAGTTCAAGAGCCAGTTCAAGAGCCAGTTCAAGAGCCAGTGCAGGAGCCAGTGCAGGAGCCAGTGCAGGAGCCAGTGCAGGAGCCAGTGCAGGAGCCAGTGCAGGAGCCAGTGCAGGAGCCAGTGCAGGAGCCAGTGCAGGAGTCAGTTCAGGAGCCAGTTAAGGAGCCAGTTCAGGAGCCAGTTCAGGAGTCAGTCCAGGAGCCAGCTCAGGAGCCAGCTCAGGAGCCAATTAAGGAGCCAGTTCAGGAGCCAATTAAGGAGCCAGTTCAGGAGTCAGCTCAGGAGCCAGTGCAGGAGTCAGTGCAAGAGTCCGTGCGGGAGTCAGTTCAGGAGCTAGTTAAGGAGTCAGATCAGGTGCCAGCAGAGGCTACTGAGATTGTCTCTACAAATGACTCGACCGAGCCAGCGGCAGAGACAAAGGCGGCTGAAACCGCATCAAATCCCGCTGCGAAGAAGCCTGCTAATAAGAAGAAGAAGAATAATAAGAAGAAAGGAAACAAAAAGAAGTAATTAAACTAATTCTTTTTAATGCACATAAATAACATCGCTATATATCCAAAACTAGTCGTCAGATCCCAAGGCGCCGGACCCGCCGCGTCTGTTCAAAAGATTGAGTCGTCTTCCAGGATGGTCGTATGTACTGTGTAGTCTCTCTCTTCGCAAGCGGGGGTTATAATTTTCAAACGTTGCTGTCATCGGACCCTCGAGGTCACCAAACAATGTGGATTGAGCGAGAAGAGGGTAAGGCCTTGGGATTGTATGCTGTTGACCGGGCAGGAAAACCGGTAATTCCGCTTCATCACCAGGGACCACTGGCATCTCAGTTTTAGCATGACGGGAGGAGTGACGTTCTTCTTTGATCCATCTGAGCGATTGGAGAATTCGACTCAAACGAGACAGCTCAGGAAGTCCGCGCCGACGGAGCAACAGCGAGTTGACCTCTTCTGCCAGTAGTCGGCGGTCGCCATCACTACTTCCTTTGACCTTACCCGCAAAGTCTACCGTAGGGTACATGAGGACGGCCATAATGTCCTCCAATTTCTGTGTCAATTGGCTTGTGAGCTCCTTATTGTCGGCATAGGCAGTAGTCAGGGGCACGAGGTGGGTCTCAACAAATCCAATGAGCGAGCTTATATCGGGCTCGGCAAGTTCGACAGCGCCTTTGGACAGATTAGAGGCGTTGGCAATATGTTGTACTAATTGGTAGCTTCGGAGCTCAAAGTGTTGTTGCACACAATCAATGAGAAAGTTAGGATCAGCTTCTTGTAGCAGTGCCAATGCCATCTCTATATCTCCACTGATAATACAGTCAATAATCTCCGCCCTTGAGCGTACCTCTGCTACATCGACCTTGGCCGTGGAGCCATTGAGACCAGACTCTTGGGCAAATATCTCCACTTGCTCATGAAGTCCGCTCACAACCAAGTATTCGAGGATCAATTCATCAAATTGCTTTTTATCGTACATGAAGCAAAGACGGGTGGGGTAGTTATCTTAACGCTTAAGAGAACGAAGGGAGGTCAGATTATACTAACTAGTAATGATCACAGCGTGTGCTATTACGGGATCAACCGTGCTTGGACAATGGCAGCGATTTAGCCTAGCCTATGATAAACGCACTGTCAATTTAAAAGCCCAAAAATTGGCTCGGCCAAGCGATTTTGAGTCGAATAAAATTAAATTAATACAAACTCGAAAATTTACTTGCGCTACGTGCGATGCTTCCAGGTTTTAAAGACAAAGGCGTGACTGGGTTCTTGATAAGTATATTCTTGTGCAATTGGCGTAGGTGCACGCGCGAAATACTATTAACGTCTAAAGATGAAATAGAGAGCTACCGACGTGAATCTGGAGAGTTTAGAAGCTAAATTTGATGCGAAATTTGAGATGATGGCACGGAAAAAGTAACATCGTAAATCGACCCCAAAAATATAAATATATATATATATATATATATATGTACTTAAAAGACTGTTTACAGCATATCAGAGGAATCTGATCCTAGCCAGACCGCGCTAGTTCGCTCGATTCAGCCTCGAATTTCAAAACGCTCAACTAGGCGACGACGACCTCGTGTAGGTCCATTCAGGTGCGCCAGCCTACGAAGAGGAGTGACTAATCCAAATGCCCAGATTACTCACATCATATTCCTTGAACCACCTTTTCCCCTTTCTGTTGTTAGACACGGTAAAGTTGAGTTCACGCAGACGCAGACGCGAAATCTTGTGCACAGCCAGTGTCGTCACATCGACTAGTGGGTCTCATTTTTTACGAGGAAAAAAAATCTAGAGAGACTGGCAATGTCAGGATCCGTGGAATCGGCACCAGGTCCGCAGGATCAGGTCCCTGCCTCGAAAGAGGAAGTCTCGCCTACTTCAACAAGTGTTGAGGCCAGGGAAGCACCCGCAGATGGGGCTGTCCCAGCTTCTTCAGAGACAGCAGAATCCACCGAGCCTTCCGCGGCCCCGGAGCAATCTGCTCAACAGCCCCCAGACTGGGAGGCCAAGGCCAGAACATACCTGGCAGCACAGACACATCAAGTAGTTCTTCCGAGCTTTGCGAGATGGTTTGATCGGGACAGTATACATGGGATCGAGCGGGAGTCCATTCCTGAGTTCTTTTCAGGCCACAATAAATCGAAAACTCCTGAAGTTTACCGTGAATACCGCGACTTCATGGTGGATACTTACCGGTTGAATCCGGTCGAGTATTTGACGATAACCGCATGTCGACGCAACCTCGCGGGTGATGTCGGTGCTGTCATGCGTGTGCACCGATTTTTGGAGCAATGGGGTATCATCAACTATGGTATTGACCCTGAGACAAGACCATCTATAATCGGTCCACAATACACTGGCCATTTCCAGATCACTTTAGATACTGCGCATGGTCTCGAGCCATTAGTTCCTCAGCTCCAAGAGCCTAAAGCGGCGCCAGCGGTGAACGGAGGATCATCAAGAGCCCAGGTGACTGAGCTTCAGCAATCTGGACCAACAAAAGTAAAGGTGGAAGAGTCTTCTGCCGACGACCGTGTGCCTAAAGTCAACTTGGAGATTCGCAGAAACGTTTACGATAACAGTGCTGATGCTGCCGCTCTCTTGGATGAACAGCAGCGCCAAAGCGTGCTCGCCCTCCGCAGATACAACTGCTTCACATGTGGTGAGGACGTGACCAAGGTGCGCTACCACAATTTGCAAAGCAAACAAGCTATCAGTGCCCAGGCATTTAAAAATGGTCTCTTCCCTGCCAACTTTACAGCGGCAGACTATGTCAAGATTGAAGAAGCTCAACACAAGGGCTCTTCATGGACAGATCAAGAAGTGCTGCTACTACTGGAAGGCATTGAAATGTACCCTGCAAACTGGGATGCCGTCGCCAACCACGTGGGAACCCGATCGCGAGAAGCATGTCTTGTTAAATTTGTTCAACTTCCTATCGAGGACCCATACCTCGTCAAGAACGCACCCATTGATCGCAATGCTGAGCAGGGCAAGGCCCAGCGTGAGACAGTGAAGTTGTTAGAACAACTGAAGGAGGCTGTACAAGGTAAGCACGAAGTTCTCAGTGGGCCGGCCAACGTGGCTAGTGCAGAGACGGTTGACCAGCAGCGCCAGCTTCTTACACGGATCGTCGAAGCTCAAAAGCGCAAGGTCGACTTAAAAATGGCCAAACTCGAAGAGTTGGAGAGGATACTCGATGTGCAGAAACAGGAAGTCGAGGCTGCGCGACTAGACCTTTATCTTGACCGGCTCAGCTTGAACAGCCAGGCAGATAAGGTTGTTGCTACTCTCAAGCATGCGGCCGCATCGGAGAACCCCAAGGAGGCGCTCGAGCTCGCTGAGCGGGCCCGGGATCTGGCAAGACAGAATCCTAAACTAATGACAATGAGCGACACATCCGAAGCAGCGCAGCATGCGCGAATTCCCCAGCCTAATATGCGCCCACTTTCTGTGGAAGAGCCATTCTACTACAAGTTTTGGTCTGCTTAAACAAAGTTTCTATATTCGGTGCAAGGTCTGTAAAATTTTATTCATTTCCATGATTTTATCTTATCCTAACCAAGCAAGTTTTGTGCCTGGTAGAGGTATAATAGGCGGGTGCTGAATGGCAGGGCAATTTTGTCATCTTCCCGTTCATGGCACGCTGGCATTGGAGACTGGGTTCATTAGGAGCTCTTGTGAGCGCAGTGGGTGCGCATGGCTCTGGAGGCGGGCATTTCCATGAAATATTGGAAAAAACCGAGCTTGAGCTTGAACCTCATTTACTGGAGGGATTGTTCACGAGCACACCATTGGTGAATGCAGTGGTGGCCGTGTCTCTGAGTACTTTGGTGACGCAAGCAGTGTTATTTGCGATGCCTCCATTGTCGGACACTATTCAAGCATTTCTGGTTGCATTTGCTGCTGGAGGAATGCTAGGAAATATATTTTTGCATCTGGTTCCTATGGCAGCCGAGGCCAAGTCTCCTTCAACGTTTGGAATGTTAATGGCAGGTGCATTCATGGTATTTGTAGCCATTGACAAATTGTTAAAGCAAATTCTGGCAGGTTACGGATCAACGGGCCACAGCCATAGTCATGGCCACAATCATTCGCATAGCAGCGCTGATGCGAATCAAAAGGAACAAAAAGAAACAAATACAGAGGCACAGGCAAGCCAAACGAACAATTTAGCGACTATTTTAAATGTTGCAGCCGATGCCCTTCATAATGTTGCCGATGGGTTCTCGTTAGCAGCAGCGTTCCAAATGAGCTCTACAATTGGAGCCCGGGCATTTGTAGTGATGTGTTTCCATGAAATGCCGCATCAATTCGGAGATTTCGCCCTTGTGATTCGGAATGGAGCCCCCAAACGAGCAGGAATGATCGCCCAGCTTATTACAGTTGTTGGAACATTGGCAGGCGTGATTCTAGGATCAGTGAAATCGATGGGCTCGCTAGCATCGCTTGGATCGCTTGTTGGTATTGACAGCCACGCACATACTGAGCTGTCACTGGCGGAGAGCGTCACGCCCATCTCAGCGGGACTTTTTCTCTATGTTGCAACCGTGGGCGTTTTACCCGAAATGTTAGAGCCCACGAGCGTAGGCGATACTATCGTTCAGTTCTTGGGTATGGGCACTGGGTTTGGTTTGATGTCTCATCTCAGTTAAGCTCGCTAAGGCATTTAAACGTATTTAGACGCCAGGAAATCATACCAACCAGAAGCCGAATCTGATCAAAGTATTTTAGCGTCGAACAGCTTTTTTTTTTTTTTTGCTTTTAGTTACGTTGACTATGTTGAAATAACCAAATCAAATTCCTCGTTCTCCCACACGGCCCATGTTTAGCCTGAGTTGTTATTTTTTTCGGTTTTCGGAAGTTCTTCATTCCTTAACTGATCCCACCGTTGACTTACAAAATGTACAAGTATTTATCATGGGCCCACCCTTCAATAGACCCTTCCGGGTCAACGATGACTTAAGAATTCCGATCGAATTTAAGCTTCTGAATTCACTTTAATCAGCTTAAGCCCAGCTTAGGTTGGCTGCAGGAGAGGGAAAGGATCCCTAGGGGGGGGGCCTTGTTGCTTATTTCAACAAAGATATGTGGAGACGGCCCGCATTCTTAAGAAATCCAGGAGGAACAGAGTCAAAAAGGGAGGGGGGGCTTTGCGCATTGACATGTCACATAATCTTACATCTTCGCCTGTCTTTAGTTCGCGTTGTCAACATTAAACTACTACATCAAACTAACTAGACTAAACCAAACTAAATTAAATAGCTTTTTGATTGCTTGCTGGATCCCGTAATGCAAGCCCGCCGTGCTAAGCCGCACAATATCAAATAAGTTAAATGCGTTCGATTTCATCTGCTATACTCCCACTTCCCAGCTTAGGCCATGGGCTAGGGTATATCTCTTGTCCTTACATCTCATCATACCTGACCGCACCCCATGCATCATTCTCTCTCTCCTCATCAACAAGCACACGGAGGAGGGGACACATACTTGCATCTGTTTCTTCCCTTTTCCGTTTCAGACTTATCGAGCGAGTGCAACCACGTTAGTTAGTGATCTCTTCACACTAGACACAAACGTTACCTTGGTCTGACAAGAAACGCTTCAAGGTTCTATCCCTAAATATAGACGGGGCGTTACCAGGAGAACCTTTGGAGGTGTGGGGCCCGCAGTAGATCGCAATCTTGTCGTTGTTCTTGTTTACTTCTCATCTGTTAAGGAATTTTCCTCTAACATAAAGGTTTAGCGACGCTAACCTACCCAGTAGATTGTTGATTTGACTTGTGGATGGATGGCATACACTCACCAATCCTCTCCACGGAGCCTTATGGTTTCGCCTAAGAGCTGGTTCGTTCTTTTGGTTACAGCTCTGGTATCATTTCCTTCATTGGTGTCGGCTCAGGATGCGAACCAACTAACTCTTTGTTCTAGTGACAATACTGGTGGATCTTCAGGACAGTTTTTCAAGTTCAATTCATATGGCGCATGTACAAATTATTGCAATGGCTATGCATTTGCAATCATGCAAGGATACGAGTGCTATTGCTCAAATGTTCAACCTGGCTCGACAACTAGTGTCGGCGACTGTTCTGACTCGTGTCCCGGATATTCATCCGATCAGTGCGGCAACAGAGACCAAGGTTTGTTTGGTTATGCCCAAATTGGCCAGCCTTCATCGACTCTTGTAGCCACGACAAGCACTTCTTCTGTATCGTCGTCAACATCGTCATTGAGCACAACTACAAGTGAACCCTTGACTACTTCATCTACATCTAGTGTGAGTACCAGCTCTACCAGTTCTGCCAGCTCGCCCAGTTCAACAAGCTCACCAAGTTCAACGAGCTCAACAAGCTCAACACCAAGCTCAACCAGTTCTACAAGCTTGGCGAGCACTTCAAGTACGCCAATCTCGACGAGCACAACAAGTATATCAACTTCTAGCCTTGTCAGTAGTACGAGCGCCACCCCAACTACTAGCACAAGCATCGCTAGAACAACTAGTACAGCCCCTAGTACTACAAGTGGCAGCTCTACGTCAAGCTCGAGCTCAACAACTGCTAGCCCAAGCTCAACTAGCTTTACAAGCTCGAGTCCGAGCAATACGCCCACAGGAAGTGCGAGCGCAACAAGTGCTGGAGTTCTCACTCTTCCTACAGGCACCAAAAACAATGCAGATAGCCACAAAGGATTTTGGCATAACCACGGAGCAGTGGGAGGTGTGTTTGCAGTCGTGGGAATCGTGGGCCTTGTCCTGATTCTCGCTATAGCGTGGCTTCTACGTAGAAGATCACAACGCAAGCATGGCCCAAGAACAGTAAATGCCCTGGGAATAACTGGACTCGACGATGACGGCGGCCCTCGTACCCCACGGAGTGGTACGGGAGGTGGTAAACGAAGTGGTGATAACGGTAATTCCCATGCATTCTTTGCCTTTACCCGTGAACTCAGTGGCAACGTCAGTAAGAGTCACAGCGAGTCTCCCGTTGGCAGCCCCGGAGGCCAATCCCATGTGCGCACGTCCTCAGGCATTAGCGACAGCGATCTCAAACTTGTACCTATTTTCGACCAAAGAGTCGATCCCAACCAGATCTATATGCGCTGGGAACATGGCCAGTCTGTATACAGTCTTCAAGATAACGAGGACTACTCACGAAAGGTGCTTCGGGTAGCGAACCCAGAGCGCCAAGGCAGGCACTCTAGCGATGATGAAAGGGACATTGTTTAACCGAACATTAACCACCATCGCAGGCACTGCCAAACTTCTTCTCTTTTTTTATTTCATGCGTCACCGCTTCTTTGTCAAAGCAGCGTCAAGCATTGTGCATACTACACAACTTAATACCCAAAGGAATAGCATCTCCTGGCCACTCATTTGCACCAGAGCCGATCTCTAAGAAACTCGAACGATAACCACTCATGTTTTTCTCTTTACATTATTGATATAGTTCAATAACCACCTAACTTTTTATACGACAAGACAACACACAGAACCAGATCATCAACTTTAAGGCGTTGAATCGAACGACGATTGAGTGCAAAGCACCTCAAGAACTACTTATCGTGTGCAATCAAACCTCTTTCTTTCACAAAAGCTGATATGTTCAATCGACTAGAATTACTTCGTCCTAGCAAAGTACCGAAGAATAGTTGTAAATAAATAAAGCCTTGCAAAATTTATGGTTCAGACTCCTCGTAGTTGCCCTCTGCAACCCGGTCTCTAAACACTTTCTCCACATGGTCACACACGCTCACAAGGTCTTTCAATCCTTTTCGCAGCGCTTCAATGGCAGAAGTCTCGCCATAAGTCTGTACTCTGAGGTTCATAATAGCCTCACTCGGGTGAGGAATCGAGTATCCGCAAAACTCTACATCTGGATTGCGCATTATCATGTAGCGGAGCGAGTTTCCTAGTGAGTGGTCCTCGTTTTTGATCTGGAAAGAGGCGGCAGACCCATCTGCCGAGGCGCCAGGAAGCACACTAATTTTATCACTGAACAATTTGGTCGCAGGAGCCTCGGGAGTAGGCACAGCATCCTCCATCTTCACGTCCTCACTCATTTTGATGGCAGTAGATTGTCTGAAATATTTTTGAAGGCTTTCAACTTGGTCAGCTGACGAAATGGCACCAGTAAACTGTATACAGATATTCAAACGCATAATACTATCTCCACCACCAAAGTAAGTGTCCACTGTTGATTGCCGCTTGTTTTCGAAATGGATTTCGTCACAAAGGCACTTGGTTCACTTAGTGGACTGCCTTTCACTTTGGGAGACAAGCTTGAAGTCGATCCATCGTTTCCCCAGCTGTTTACGCTTTATAAAGGTACCATCAAAAAGACCAGCGCGCCATGTACCAGGTTCACATATACCTGCAGCGATCCAGATCGCACCAAACTGGCTAATCGGGCGGTTTCTGCCCTCAAGAGACTCAGAGTACCGGGAATTATTCGTTTGGTTGATAGTGTCGAGTCAGGAACGTATGTCTACATTCTCACAGAGCCCGTTACCCCGCTAGTCGAGGTGCTGCCCAGTCTGACTCCTTCCGCTCGCAAGTGGATGTTACACAGCGTGTTAGAAACAATTTCTAGTCTTCATGGCCTTAAATGCACTCATGGGAGCCTGTCAGCTGGTAATATATTCCAGAACTCGCAGGGCCTGTGGGTGGTTGGTGGACTTGAACTGTCGTCCACGCCTGATGAGCTTGAGGGAAGCTCACTGGCAGCAGCTCCATTACTACCCTGTGCGTCGGCAATTGCTCCCCCAGAGGGCTGGAGTGCCGCAAAGGAGATCGATACGTACCAATTTGGCGTGTTGATGCGACACGTACTACCAATGGCCTCGCGTTTAATTCAGACACTGACGGCTGCGAAGCGTCCATCTCTAACCAAGGTCAACGGAAGTACAGTCGCTACATCTGCTCTCAAGTCTCCAATCACTGAAATTGCAGATATGGTAGCCCAGAGCGTGCTCATGTCTGACCTCGACTTTGCTTCCTTCTTATCGCTTGTCCAGCGGAACTCTACAGACCTTCCTAAACAATTTGTTTATGGCTCACTGCTACCTCACATGGTAAAGAGAGGCGCAGAGCGTGGTGGAATCGAGAATATCACCACAATTCTCACCCTGGCAGCAGAGAAACTGTCGGCCACTGAATTCGAGGCCCCGTTCCCATCCGAGGAGATGTCAATGGTCACCTTTTTGGGCACTTTGTTTAAATCCATGGATCGCGCTGTACGTCTCGAACTCCTCCAAAAAATGCCTCTCTATTTACCGCTTATCTCTGATAAAGTCGTCCAGACTCAGATTCTTCCCGCAATGACCACAGGATTTGTCGATACCGAGGTCAGGCTACGGGTGGCCAGTGTAGAAAGTGTCACTCAACTTGCGCCCAGGCTCACGGATCGACAACGCAATGGTGAACTATTGCGTCTGCTTGCGAGGACCCATAATGACGTTGATCCGGCTGTGCGCGCACTCACTACAAAGACACTATGCGAAGTCGCCCCTTTACTAGAGTCTCGAAATGCCGTGGTTGCAACGGCACTCGGGAAGTCACTTAAAGATCCGACCGCAGAGGTTAGAATAGCGGCTTTGAACGGTGTTCAGCAGACATCGGCCTCCCTCGAGGCTCGAGAAGTGGCCGAAAAGCTGGTTGGACCCGCTGCATTGGCAGTGCTCGATAAGGATCCGGATGTCGCATCGGAGGCTGTGAATGTTCTTGATGCGCTCGTTCTTAAAGTGAAAGCGGCTGCTGGACATGCTTCTCAGGCCCCATCACGAGCTCCTTCGCGCACAGCCTCTGCGACGCCGTCTGCTTCGACCCCATCTGCACCTCTCACAAAGACTTTCGAAACTCCAGGCTCGGGACCAGAGATGGTTCCGGCGACTCTTGCACCTGCAAACAGACCTGCATTCGGGGTTGTCAGTGGTCGGGGCGCTCGCGTCACCGAGTCCCCACCAATTACTCTTAAAGCTACCACCGTACTTCCCCCTGGGTCACCAGTCACGTCTCCAATTCTTGATGATGAGCTCGGAGCTGATGACGGCTGGGGCTGGGGTGATGATGCTCCTGACGAAACCAAGGCAGCTGAAGATGTCGAGGATTCTTGGGGCTGGTAGTAGCCTATTTATTTTCTTTAATAAAGTGAAATTTTTTATTTTTCTAAAACAAACGTTCGCTAGGAACACAATAATAATAAGGGAGAAATAAGAGACAAGACAAGAATATTAAACGTGCTCGAACCAGCCGAAGACACTTTAACGGCTGTAACCACCGCCGTAACCACCACCGTAGCTACCACCACGGCCACCACGGCCTCCGTATCCGCCGTTGCTGCGACCGTAGCCACCACGGCCACCATATCCACCGCGACGGTAACCGCGGCCACCGCCGTTACCACCGTAGCCACCACGAGGACGAGCCATCTCGGCAAGCTTAGGATCAATATCCATCTTGGCTTCGCTCAACACAGTGACAAGGTCGCGGGCCTGTTTGGAGTCGCCCTGCGTGAACAGCGTGTAGGCCATACCCTTCGTGCCAGCACGACCAGTACGGCCAATACGGTGCACGTAGTCCTCAGTGTTATTGGGGAAGTCAAAGTTGATGACGCACTGGATGCCCTTGACGTCAATACCACGCGAGGCCACGTCGGTGGCCACCATGATGGGAGCAGAGCCGTCTCTGAAGCTCTGCAACACCCAATCACGCTCTCTCTGCTCCTTGTCGCCGTGAATGGCGAGGGCAGGGAAGCCATCTTCTCTAAGGAACTTGGTCACCTGGTCAGCGGTACGCTTCGTACTGGTGAAAATAAGCACACGGGCACCCTTGTCATTCTCGGTGACCTCGGCGAGCTTGGTGAGAAGCTTCTGCTTCTTGTCGTACTCCTCGACAACCTCAACAATCTGCTTAATGTTGTGAGAGGCAGACAGAGTGAGCGAGCCAATAGTGACCTGGATCTCATCAGTCAAGTAGTCGCGAGCTAATCTTTGCACCTCCTTGGGCCAAGTAGCGGACCACATGAGGGTCTGACGGTCAGGACGGACCTGGTCTATGATTTTACGGATTTGGTCCTCGAAACCCATGTCAAGCATGCGATCAGCCTCATCAAGAACAAGGTAAGTGACGCGTCTCAAGTTGGTCTTGCCGAGCTCCAACAAGTCAATAAGACGACCAGGAGTGGCAATGACAATTTCGGCACCACGGGAAAGGTCGCGGATCTGGGGACCACGCGAAGTACCACCGTAGACACAAGTGCTGTTAAGGCCGGACGATTTACCGAACTTGGAAGACTCAGCCTGGATCTGCACAGCCAATTCACGCGTAGGAGCGAGAATAAGGGCAATTGGGCCGTCTCCACGCTGGAGCTTGGGCTGAGCGTTGATGTGGAGAATGGCAGGCAAGCAGTAAGACAAGGTCTTACCGGAACCAGTGGCAGCGATACCAATCATATCACGACCGGAAAGAGCCATTGGCCAACCCTGGCTCTGAATAGCAGTAGGCTTCTCGAAGCCCTGGGCCTTGAGGTCCTTCATGAGCCAATCGGGCACACCAACCTCGTCAAAGGTAAGAACAGGCTTGGGAATGTCAGAACCACGAAGGGTCATCTCGTGCTCCTTACGGAAAGCATCAACTTCAGACTGGGGACGTTCAGCGACCTCGGGCTGTTCGTGGTAGAAGTTCTTCTCGAATGGTTGAAGGTCAATGGTATCCCATTCAGGCTTCTTCAACGGACCAACTTCGCCCATCTGGACGAAATTGCCTTGGCCGTAGCCACCTCCGTAACCACCGCGGCCACCTCCGTAGCCACCACGGCCACCGCCATAGCCACCACGGCCACCGCGACCGCGGAATCCACCACCACGGCCTCCGCCGTAGCCTCCACGGCTGTTGTTGTATCCACCGGAAGAGTAGTTATTATTGTAGCTACGTTCAAAGTCTCCACGGGCATTGCCATTAGAATTGGCGTTGCCGTTATCCATTTTACTACTTAAAGATTAGATGGGTTTTGTGGATGTGGAACGTAGAATGGATTAAACTCAGACAAGTGCTGAAAATTTAATATGGTTATAAGGGTGATGAGATCTCCCAGAAAAAGAAAAAATATCAATAAATAGGCTTGAAAAAAAAAAAAAAAATCTGAAAAATTATCTTAGTCAGTTATGCACCCGTGCCCTTGTGCTTGCATCCGGCACCAATGAGATGACGGTGAAAGCTAATAAATGTTTATGAAGGGTCAATTTTTTTTTGTGTGAATTTGATTTTGTTTTGCAAAGAAGTTTTTTGCAAAGAAGTAAAATTGGATTGTAGTTAACTAAATTAAAGGCGTATTTTTTGACGTGTGTTTGACACCTTCATAGAAGTTATTCAAATTTTGGGTTAGCACAGTGGCTACACTAATAAAATAGGTTGATAAATAGTCGCGAACCAAAGATAAACAGACTAGTCGGCAAGGCCAAATACGGCCTCATCGTCGTCAGCGTCCACGCTGGGAAGCTCGTCTTCACTGTCGCTTTCAAAGCTACTGATGCTGCGGTCGCCATCAGAGACAAACTCGGAGCTCAGATCAAAGTCAGAATCGTCCTGTGAATCATAATCAGGATCATCACTCACACGCTCAGACATGCAATTGAAGTCAATCGGCGTGCCCACGCGAGGACGCTTGAATTGACTAGGTTGTTCAGTTCTGTTCGGCCTAGGACAGTTGAATGACAGATTTGCTCTGGCCGACGGAACTACACTGATAATAGTCTCGCTGCACTTGGCACGGGAAAGTTCTCCATCTGTTTCAACACGGCCAGAAGCCACACTGTCATAAGAAATAAACGAAGTACTTGTTCCATTATGGGAATAGGAAACAAGAACCACTGAAGATTGGCAAGAAGTAATGGGTATAGCTCTACCAGGAGAAGCCAAAGGCTTGTTTGGTATTTGACACACTTTGCTCATTATTTGATCAAGAACAGATGCTCAATATATCGCACACAATAAAAGGCAGACACACTAAACAGACAGGGAAAACACACGATTCAACAAAACCAATATCACCACTGCATTTTGTATTTCTTCAAACACTCGTTAGGAACCGAGCTTTTGGAATAGACGAACTGGTATGGTGGGGGGAGAAATAAAACAGGGGAATCAAACACACTCCTTGTTTGCAATGGCGGGCCACTCTTGTGGGGTGGTGGGGCCAAACTAGAAGAGGTTAAAAGAAAAGAGGTTCAAGAGACTAAGTCGCAGAACTCACACGGAAACGTGCTTGAAACAAGGCGTGGCCGTTGATCAAAAAAAAAAAGAGTTGCGATTTTCTCAATAAAATGGATCTGAGAAACTAGTTCAATGGGTGCTGTCTTTATATTGCTCCCCTCTGTACTAAAAAAAAAGCCGCTCCCTTGTCGATGTTTCAGCAGCTCAGGCATTCTTACCCAATTGTTTAGTTACGAAGTTACCGTCGGTTGCGAAGGGAGGTGATGGTGGGTAAGCCCTTGAAATGCCGTGCGTTCTCGCCCGCTAGAACGCTCGAACGGGTGGAACGTCGTGTATGCATCACGTGACTACAGAATGCACGGAAACTCTAGACCGAATGTTTTGTAGGGGTCTGCGGCTTCGCAAGCCAAGCCGAGCCATGTCCAAGCCTAACGTCATTGGAAGCTCAGCCCATGCCAAACCAGGCCAAGCCAGACGTCATGGTAAGCTTAGCGCTTGGCACAAGCTAAGCACAAGCTAAGCGCACAGTAAGTCATTAGGCCAGGCCGAACTGAAGCCAAGCTCAAGCTAAGCAGAAGCACAAAATACAAGCTCAAAACACGGGTATTGGCGCAATTCGCGATGTTTGAGGGGTTTTGGGAGCTCTAAACAATAACATAGCTAAACATCTGCTAGTTTCGAGTCGGCCTTTACCAACAACCACAAACAAACCAATGACTATTTCATATCTGCATTTTCTATTAGTTCCATATTAGCACTCCTACCTTATTTACCATTTTAATCTTGCCAGAGGTTTTTAAACTAGCCTCCCAATTCCTACTCAGGTTCTGCCACTCAATTTGATAGTTTTTGTTTGTTTTTACTGTAAGAAACTCAAACTGCAGCTGGTAATTGTTTTCTTAAGTACCAAAATCATTCAATTTATCACAACAAAAAAGGCTTTAACTATTTGTATTCACCATTGCACTGTTATCTAGACCGTGCTTCAAAATCCCCAGTTATTATTCACACTATCGAAAATCTTATGCAAATACCTCTCTATCCCTAAGCATCTCGGAACCAACCCCTACGGAATCCTAATTGTTTATTGACCAGGGGTTAATATAACAAAATAATGTCGGGGAAGCGGTCGCTCAAGGATCTGCTCAATACGCCGAATCTCGATGCTGGCGCTGAAGATATCGAAGACACTCCTACCATTGACGAGGATGCCAATGCCAATGTCAATGTTGGAATGTGTGTTGACTGTGGCGATCAGCCTCTCGAAATAAACTGTCTGGATTGTGATGAGGGATTCTGCGAGGTATGCTTTTCCTATATTCATCGTACTGGTAAACGCAGTAAACACAAGACAACCAAAGTGGCGGCGGAATCTAAAACTGAGACCAAAGAATTGCCATCAGCGACTCCTGAACCTCAAGAACACGATGAGATGGAAGTAGCTGATGAGGACACCGCGGAAATGGACCAGTTTTCCAATGTAGACCAACAACGCGAGTCTGCGCTCGAAAAATTCAAAAACAACACAAAGTTCATCCCCATGCGTCTTACCATGGCAGAGCGAAAGCTACTGCACCTCCTTGAGGCAGCTTTGCATGTGAGCGAATACATTGACGATTGACATTTACGCTTATAGCTCGAAAACGAAACGCATTGTTGCCCAGCTTCGCGAGATGTGCACCGTGCTCACAGGTCTTGTGGTTGCGAATGGACTCGAAGTTGGTAAAGAATTGATGGATGGTAAAGACTTTGCTGCCCACGCGGATTGGTTCAAAGACATTTTTGAAATTGGCCGTCGCTACAAAATTATGAACCCAGACAAAATGTGGTCTACTCACGGTAAAATGGCCTACATGATCATGGACTCGCGATTGCCCGAAGTCAAAGAAATTATGGAATTCGATTTGTATAAGCCTGTTCAAACTGTCTATGACACATTGGAGAAGTGCGAGGCTTTGGCCATGCTTGATGATCCTTTGATTCTGGTTGCAACGCGTGAAATCAGCGCCGATGGCCGCCAGCGCCGTGAAATCCAGGGCGAAATCAAGGCCAAGGAGCGCGCAATTAATGGACTCGCCAAAAAGTATGGAAAGTACAAGCACAGCGATCTGATTGAACAAGCTTTGTATTCTATTGGTGACTACCATGCCTACTTGGGTGCTAATAGAGCTCCCGTCCTGAACATGATTCACAACCTCAAAACGCTGTTTGATCCAGTTGATTTCGAGAAAGGATTCAGCTTGGGAATCTCATCGGGCCATGGAGGCAGTCGACTTTCGCATAACCACCAGAAGCAGTACCAATACGTGCTGCAGTCTCTAACGCTGTGGTCGGAAATCATGCGCGATATGTACATGCTGTGGAAACTTGCCGACGAAGATCTGGCATCTGACTCGGTTCGTTACACCCTAGTTGATACTGGCCAGGGCCTTAATCGCGTTAAGCCATGTCCCAAGGTAGGCAGGGCCATGCACAATGTTCTTTCTCGCGCCCAAAAGCTCACAGGGTCGTGGGTCGGCTCATCGGTCATTCATCTTGGTGATCGCGCAGTACCCAATGCTCTTTTCTTCCTTGACAAGTACCTGCAAGTTCCTCGCATTCTTAATCCCGTGAACAATGTTCTCAAGTTGTTGCCAGACTCGTTACGCGATCCATACGCACGCTCATGGGTTGAGAAGCAGTTCGATTCTGAAGATGTTCTACTAAAAACTATTCTGGCCGACTTCTTCAGACACGCATTTGACGGCTCTGGCGCCGACAACTTTTATGATGCAGGCTCATGTATCGACGGCCGTTTGACCAGTGCATGGAATTGGGCTAATACGTTGCCAAAGAAGCCGTACTACAAACATTTCCTGATCACTGGATTCGTTGGTTTTGATACTTCGCAATAGTTAGCAGACAAAAAAAAAAAAAGGAATTAAAAAGAAAAAATTAAAAAATATGGTAACAATAAAAATAGTGTCGGTGACAGGGGGATATGTTGAAAGGATATAGGAAAGAAGTGGCAAGCTCTGTTGAAAGCTAGAATCCACGGTGAATTTTCCATTTAATTCTCTCCGTACTGGCGCTTCATACGCGCCAGTTCAGCTTCGAGCTTCTCGTTCTTGTCGAGAAGCTCACGAACACGGGTCTCGAGTTGACCCATACGCTCCATCTTACGAGCACGCGAACGACGAGCAGCCTCGGTGTTCTTGGCACGCTTGGCAGTGGCAGAGTCAGCAGATTCTGGCACTTCGATAGGACGGAGGGGTTGCGTACGGGGCTTACGGTTGTAGACCGTGATGCCTAGTTCGTCAATGCGGGGGCTGGTCTTACGACGCTTACGCTGACGGGACTCGAGAGCCTCATCATCAGCAGCATCGTCTACCGGCGAGCAAGGCTCAGAGGCCTCGCGCTTCTCCGCATAAGCCGGAGAGAGAGGCTGCTGCTCCTCCTCCTTGATCTGTTCATAAGACTCGAGAGGGGTAGCCACAGTTTCAAGGGCAGCAAGAGACGGCATGACCGGAGCCATTGAGTCTTCAAGCGCCGTAGGAGAACCGGCGCCTGATCCAGCAGGGGAAGTGGTGGAGTCAGGCGAAACCTCGTCGAAGAGCGGGCCCCACGACGAACTATCGAGGGGAACCTCAAAGTCGTCGAACATTGGCGACATGTCACCCGATTGGCCGAACAATGTGGCTGAGGACATAAGGTCTTCAGGCGACACAGTCAACAAACGCTCCGTCTCCTCATCAATAGTGAGAGAAGGGCCAGTAGCGGCAATGGCGGGGTGGCCAAGAGCCATTGGAGGCGTCAGCGGGGTCATGGGCAGGGCAGCTTCTTCGGCACCAGGCCAGAACGGCTCAGAGGCAGGCTGGGAGGCAGCGTACTTTCCAAAGGCGGCCTGGTGCTTCGAGTAGGTAGTGGGGATAGTCACGGATCCCTTGGCCGTCCCCACGCTCACGGCAGTGGAGGAAGGGACAGCAGTGTTAGTAGCAGTAAAGGGTTCAAACATTCTGAGATTCAATTCCTTTAAAGTCTTCTTTGATTGATGTTGTTTCAAGCTTTCAATTGGGGGATTGGAGTAGGTACACGCATGGTGGGGACACAAATTCGATTAGATCGGGTAAGGGAGGGGATCCTTCCTATATCATTGTTGTTCAGTTCATATTGAAATTCAAATGGGGGCAGTTAAGGTTGTCGGACTCTAGTAATTTAGAAGCACATCGTAGCAAATTCTGTTCAATCTGTTCAATAGGTTCTAAAAGAGGGGGACAACGTAAGTTGAAGAAGAAGAAGAAGAAAGCCTCGGGCGGGGTGGAGATGACTCAAATATATAGTGAAATTTGGGCGGGGCAATTGGGAGGCTCAACGCTGCGTTCATGACGATAGGAGGGCTAGGTCTTCCTAATCTTCTGCAAATTGGGAAAAAATTTTACTGGGCTTTGTTGATAAGCAGACAGCTCTCCCAGCCTTGCTCGTGCAGAATACTGCGTTCAATCATCGCGGCTATGCCTATGCCCGTGAACGTGCCATGCCACCTGCTTATGAAAGCATGCCCTGATCTCGCCTATTGCAGGACATAAGCTCGGGTCGAGAATTAAATAAGGCGCTTAGATTGAGTCATAGATCGAGCTGGGCTCAGCTTTAGACTTGAATATAGTTTTTAGCTTCTGAGATCAATACTTAATTAGAAATGTTCTTTGTTTCTAGTTAAAGAACGAGATAAGTTATCGGCATTTTACTTTGTTGCTCGCTTCAAAACAAATTATAACTTTAATATCTCGCGACGACGTTTGTTTGAACAGATTAGTTCAGCCGTAGCTGCTTGATTACAGCACGGGGCACGGGTACGAGGCCTGGGGCTGGGTTGTGACTGCCCGTGCGTTCCTAAGCTACATCCCCGGTGGGACTCTGCTTGAGCGCGTTGACAGGAGGCCACGGGACCAACGCCGATATCGGCGATAAGCTCAGCGTCTAGTAGTATGCGGATTCGTTGAAAACATACAACTAAATTAGCTTTTATTTCGGTTAAACAAGCCTAGAGACTTAACCTGGTAGTTGTAAACCAAAGAAATCGACTCGTGTGGCGTCTAATCCACGCAACAGGCCCTAACCCGTGCGAGGTTAAGATTCCTTAATTTGGTCGTTGTTGCCTCCTCAGACCATCGCAACTCCCAAATCTTGTGATCCGCGATGGGGGTGACATATTATTAGGAAGCTACTCGGAACCTATGACTTGTGGAGGCTTTCAAGCGAACAAACTCGGGAACAATATACTCGGGCTAGCTACATTCCAACTTTCTCTAATCTGCAAGTTGCCAAAAATTAATTGGTAGTAACTACTTAGTTTAGTTTCCGATTGCATAAGTTGCATACGCTGCATACGCAGGGCTACACAAACTATATAGTGCGAGGCTATACATTGCGAGGCTAACATCAAACAAGGCTACCACCATAATAGTTGTTGTAGCTGTCGCTTTAGCTAACATGCACGCTTGGTAACTGCAATTGGCCTGCATTATCTTTGATCTGGGGTGGATTACCAACCTTCATACCCCAACTGTCGAAGCCCGACCGCCCCGCGGGTGCCCCAAGTTGACTTTAATAATTTAACTTTTTGTATTTTTCAGATTGATATGTAGATGTTGTGTTGCTATGTAGACGGTGTGTTTTAAATTGGAGCCTGAAATTTGGTTGTGACCTTAATTAAAATATAATGTGAGGTGTTTTTTGGGCTTCATCGGCCGAGATACACACTACGAGCTTTAATTTTTACAATTCTATGGCGTTATAATAATTTAGTCTGGATCAAATTGTTCAAATTGTTCAGACTGTTGTAGTTGTAGTGATTAGGCCCGTTGGGATAGATAATTACTACGAAGCTAACTTAAGCTAACTAGCGTGGTGTGTAGTGCTACAATTATTTAGTCTGGGTCAAATTATTATAGTAGTGATTGGGCACGTTGGGAAGGTATAGTAGTAATTCCTATGAAGCAAGTTTCATTGTGTAGTCTACTGCAGTAATGCTACAAAGGACATCCAAAGCTCCCAACAACCAACAGAGAAATCGCTGCCTTGAATGGCAGCGTAGGCACGGGAGGACAATGAAAAAAAAATATAAATTCCACAGATTCGGGAGGCTAATTGCCAATTGGTGTTTATAAGTCTACATAAACAGACTAATCGAGCATCTACGCTGCAAGTAGCTTGTCAAGTTTGCCGGACTGGTCGAGTGCCTGGAGATCGTCGGATCCACCCACGTGAGTCGATCCAATAAAGATTTGTGGGACAGTCTTGCGTCCGCCGCTCCGAGCGAGCATCGTTTTCAGCGCTTCCGGATCGCGTTCGACATCCACCTCTGTGAATTCTACCTTCTTGTGGTTCAACAGCTCCTTAGCGGCCTTGCAGAAGCCACAATGGCTCGTGGTGTAGATCGTCACACCCGAGCCGTGATCTGCCGCACTACTAGGATCTGGATTGGCTTGAAGCCAGGTCAAGACCTCAGCCGCCGATTTGTTGGGCGGGAAAACAGGATAGAAGACGTGCTCAATGGTTCCATTGTTGATAACGAGCGTGATACGCTTGATGAGTCGCACCCCCTCGACGGTCATTGTCGGGAGTCGCAGGGCGTCCGTCAACCTGAAATCGGCATCACTTAGAATCGGAAAAGTAAGATTGAGGCGGTCAGACAATTCTTTTTGGTATTCAGGGGTTTGGGTACTAAGACCGAATATAGTAACGCCCATCGCAGCAAACACGTCCGTCTGCTGCTGGAATGAAAGCGTCTGCGGCGTGCATCCACGTGCACCGGGAATGTCGTTCCATCCTTTCGGTAGCTCGACATTGGGCGCACCGCTCATAGGGTAGGCATAGACAATTGTCCTCCCAGTCAACTTCGATAAGTCCACCTGTTTGCCAGTGGTAGTGGTTAAAGCCAGGCTGGGCATTCGCAATCCCGTAAGATGCTTGGCCGCACCGTCGTCCTCTGGACGAGGTAAGTCGTCAGGAAGCGACATATAATCGGCTGGCGGTTTCGTGATCATTTTGAATTTGTTGTTTTACCAGAAGTTGGTGTGAATGTGCAGTATTTAACTTGTGCAGTGTTTAGGCGAACAAGCGCTCGTCGGCTATTTAAGGGATACGCAATTCGTCATCAATTGCAATTAGCCATGCGACCCACACTTCTCAAATATGCTCGCTTGTTGCGATGCCCCTTGACATGCCTGCGCGACCCGCCGCAGAGCCGTTCTGCCCTTGTATAGGATAACGACTGTGGGCTACTGGGGGTTCTGCTTATCAGTGAGTCATTCAGATAGTAAGGACGTATTGGACTGAGACATAAGCTGATCAGGTGATAAGACTGTGTCACCTGACTTTCTGATGAGTTTGACAGTCTATACCAAAGACAAGTGGTGTATCATGGGTTTATATATAGAGGACGTTAGGGTGGGCCTGTTGGAGGGGAATTGAGGCTTTCTTTGCATCAGAAATCGCGGAGCTCTGGTAGTTTTGAGCATTCATTGCACCAGTTACACGACACGATGTTGGCACGACGCGTTGGTCGCATATATCTACAGCATGAACCCAAAAATACTATTTTATGGTTGCTACCTACGCATATGTCCAGAAAAGACTATAGAGTATGCTCGAGGTGAGAAAATCTCACAATTGACACAGGTAAATGTCCCTATGCACCGAGCCATTTGCGATAGTCGCTGGCCATTGTCATGCAGGTATCTCTCCTACTGTAACTACAAAGTTACTGAAGCACCTCTAAAGCTCCCAACAACCTTTGTAGTAAGTTCCTTAAAGGAAACAAGCTTTAAAAGTGTAGCACATAACACAGTAAAGCACCTCAACTAAATTAAATCTGGGTGTAGTGATGGCCGTCTTGACAGTAATACCTTCATCGCTATTGGCCCGGACCGTTGAACCGCCAACTACTCTTGAAATAGATGAAAAATTCAAACTAAACAAACAAAAACAAACAAGCTAAATAATTAAATTTAGATTTTTACAATAAAAAAACCCAGGCCACCTTCCAGTGGCCTCTTACTTCTCAGCAGCTCGC
Source organism: Wickerhamiella kurtzmanii (assembly GCA_030572965.1). Classification (NCBI taxonomy): domain Eukaryota; kingdom Fungi; phylum Ascomycota; class Dipodascomycetes; order Dipodascales; family Trichomonascaceae; genus Wickerhamiella; species Wickerhamiella kurtzmanii. The sequence continues at coordinate 99,277 of JAJMCK010000025.1, read as the reverse complement.
CTTCGGGCCGGTTACCCTCGGGTGGCCTTGATGTAAAGGTACGCGCCTGCACCAACCAGAGCAGCAATTATGATGTAAAGCACAGACGACGATGAGCTCGTATCGGTGCCAAACTCGTCAACACCCATCTTGGTCTTGATGATTTTCAGCTCGGAGGGGTCGCCCTCGCCAACGTAAAGCTCCTCTAGCTTCTCAACAGCATACTCAGAGTGGCCAACATCGTCGAATGCCTGTGTCGCGTCCTTGCCGGCCTGCTCAAGCAAGACTTCCTCACCACCAGGGTGCTCGTCAATGAATTTGGTCACGTCGTACACCTTTCCGTTCACGGCAAACCAAAGGTCGTCACGAGTAACGTGCTTTTCAATCTCGGACAAAGGAATAATCTTCTTCGGGGGCTCGGCAGACACTGCCGCAATAGGCTCGGTATCGCTCATGATAGAATATGGAATCACCAACTGGGCCGACTTGGTACGTAGGTAGTTAAGAGGAGTGGAGCCGAAAACGAGCCTCTACCTTTATGATGATGACAATATTGTCCTCCACCTTGTCAATATTGGGGTCTATGCGGATATGCCTGGATCCTTAAATTTTCGCCCTTTGGCTGCAACTTTCATGGGTATCTACGTGTCTCAAACGCTGGGACAGATGTCAAAAGCCGATGACAAACCCCCCTCCCAAGGGAAGAAAAACCCGCGCGTCTCCTCCTTTGGCGGGCCGCTTTAAGGCTTGGTTCACATGACACCACATGACACTACAAAGATCATGTGAAGACAAAGTCAACCTTAAACGAGCCGAGGAGCCCTGCGGGTAAGACGATCAGCAATTCTTATCGTATAGCAAAAAATTAATTTAGCACTCTAGCACATTTAGTAAAGCTTCGACCTTTTCTCGAATCTTTTCTAATTCTATAGGTGGGCCCGTAGGACCTTGGTATCTGCGCAATGCATATTCTGCTCCACGGAAACAAAGGTAGTATAGTTGTTTAAAACTTGGATCGTCACTGCGCACTCCACGAAGTCTGAGCGCAGCTAGAACTACTTGCTGCAATGACTTTGTATCCACGCGATTGACTGCTTCTCTTTGCGCATGTCTATCTCCGCTTCCAATAACATCAGGGGTAGGTGGCCGCGAATCGAGTCCACTCAGCGATGGTGTGAAGGTAAGCGTGGGTGGACCATCAGTATAGGCAAGCACCAATGGCCGGGCACTGATTCGCCATTTGGGATCGCAGTCATCCTTCACGGCATAAATAATTAGATGGTCCACGGTGGGAAAGGAGCTACCAGAAGAAGAAGATGTTTGTGTTGCTGATGGTGGTGTTGGAAATTCTAGACTGGACATCACTGCCCATCGTGATGCAGCCAGTTCACTGAAAAATGCAATTGAGTCTTCGGAAGTTGAATGAACATCTAATTCTGGGCCACATACTGTCCATAAAGGAACATCTATTGGTTGCACAAACTCTTTGAAAGTAAGCGTCGCGTCGCGAGGAATGAGTCGTGACAGTCGGCTTCGTTTGGTAGTACCCCAGAGCTCGACCGCTAGATCGTGGCTCGGTTGTGGGTGCTTTGGCCACTTAACCCCTTGGACTGGACCTCGCCAAACGAACATGCATCGAGATCTCGAGTTCGCCTGCTAACGTTTTTGTAGAGATCTCGCAATGAAGCGTCTCCTGACGAAAGCTGTGTAACTATGTAGTTGTGCTGACATTCTATCTGAATTTGGTGGTAGTACAAATTGCACAACTCGCTTGATTATAGTAACGTTACTACAGAGAGGTGTAAATGTCACTGGGTTGGGAGTAAAGTTTACTACAAACCAACAATCGAACAGAAATTAACATCAATTAGAAACTAACTACAATTGCAACGTCGCCCTGAAGGAACGCTCATGTGATGCGCAGTCTGATTTCCTCGGTTGATTTCCGATATGCATTTGACAGTCACAGGAGTCCAAATCCGTGTAAAGTGCCCCTTATTTTTTCGGTTCATTTTTTCTTTATTTAGTTAATTAAATCGAATGTGTTGCATCACCAGAAAAAAGCTGTTCTTTATCAAAATCCTCCTCTCTTCTCTTGGCAAGCGCTGCGCCTTGATTTAATTTTTTCCCTGTTGAGCACGCAGGCCCAACGATCCTCGTCCATTGTGGAGTAGATTAAAATCGCTCGCCTTAGACAGCCCAGCCCAGGTTAAGGAGGAGAGTGGAGCGAGGAACGAACCAGGCCAGCACTGGTAAGCCGATTTGTCATTCCCCTCTTGGTTTCTTCCTTTTCAAGGTTTGCATCCGTGGGTGGCTCACTAGGGGGAAAAGTTTGACTCTGACCTCTAATTCTGATACCGCCTAGAGTTGGGGCTTTGGTCTTTGCTGCTATAAATCCATCCGTGTCTAGACTTTGACGCGTGACTGCTGTTTGGTAGCTGACACGTTGTTCTTCGTGAGGAATAGGTAGCGGTTTGGGACCTAGTCTGGGGAACCAATAACTCCACTTGGACGACTCCGGATAAAGCTGATAGAACTGTAAGGGCTTAAAGGGCTGAAACAGTTGTGAACATCAAACTTAACTTGTTCAACAAAGTGCAAATGACGACTGACAACGTAGAAAACGGCACCGCCAAGAGCATTGCTCGCGTCTACGCGGACTACAACCGTAAGATGCCCAGCAGCTACTGGGACTACGACAATGTGGCAATTCTATGGGGGGCGCAGTCGAACTACGAGGTTGTGCGCAAGATTGGCCGCGGAAAGTACTCGGAGGCGTTTGAAGGCATCAACATCCACAATAGCGGTCGATGCGTAATTAAGGTGCTCAAGCCTGTGAAGAAGAAGAAGATTAAGCGTGAAATCAAGATCCTGCAGAACTTGACGGGAGGTGCAAACATTGTGACGTTGATTGACGTTGTTCGCGACCCGCTCAGCAAGACCCCGTCGCTTATTTTTGAGTACGTCAATAACACTGACTTCCGCATCCTCTACCCCAAGTTGACTGATATGGAGATACGATACTACATCAACGAACTTTTAAAGGCTTTGGACTACTGCCACTCTAAAGGTATAATGCATCGCGACGTCAAGCCTCACAATGTAATGATTGACCACGAAAACCGTCAGCTACGGCTCATTGATTGGGGTCTCGCAGAGTTCTACCACATGGGAATGGAGTACAATGTTAGAGTGGCATCAAGATGCTTCAAGGGCCCTGAATTGTTGGTGGACATGCAAATGTACGATTACTCTTTAGACATGTGGAGTCTCGGAGCCATGTTCGCTGCTATGATCTTCCGCAAGGATCCCTTCTTCCATGGAACCTCCAACACAGACCAATTGGTCAAGATCGCGAAAGTGTTGGGTACCGATGGCTTGTACGCATACCTTGACAAGTATAACCTGAAGCTTCAGAGCGAGTACGATGATCTCATCGGCAACTTCCCTCGCAAGCCATGGTCGTCCTTTGTTAAACCTGAGAACAAGCACCTCAGTCACCCCGACGCCATTGATTTCGCTGATAAGCTGTTGCGCTATGACCACCAGGACCGCCTCACGGCAAGAGAGGCTATGAAACACCCCTATCTTTCCCCTGTGCGCAGGTCGCCATCGAAATAATTTAATCTCGTAAATAGCTTATGGAGGACGAAACAATGATTTAACTGTTTGCTAGTTTAGATGTCCGGTCTGGTCGAGCCATTCAATGAACCGTAGCACCTGTGCATCTTCATGATCAAGGTCTGTTTGCACGAGTTTAACAAACAGACTGCTTTGAGGTGGAGCTTCGTATCGTTTGTACACGCGTTCTCCGGGAGGTCGCATTGGCCTCGGCGTCGCATCATGGCTGAACTTACAATTTTCACCATGCCGACATTTTCCTTGAAGGAAATATCTACACACACGTCTTGGGACTCCTTTGACTGGGCTGTGGTTGTTTTCAGCTGACTTTTCTACTGTTGGCAATGGATTTTTGAGCTGGGCTTCAGCCTGAGCCTTTTCGCGTGCCTCGACCCGTTCCTTAGTTGGCCAGTTCTTTTTTCTCTCCGCGATCCACTTGTCAGGATCACTCGCAGCCTCAATTACGTTTCTATCAACCCTTTCGAGTGATCCATCTGTGCGAGGACGCTTCGACGGTGGCTCGTCCATATACTTTCAGTGCCTAAAACCCGTGCCAAAATTTATCTGCCTGCCAAAATTATTTCTCTGCTTGAAGCCCAAATGGCTGGGCACAGCTTACACTATACAAATACAAATAGCCCAAGCTCAGGCCAAAGCTCAGGCCCAAGCTCAAGCCTAAGCTAAGGCCCAGCCTCAGGCTCAGGTCCAAGCTAAGGCTCAGGTCCCCAGCGAGGCTATCTAATCGCGTCCTTCTCCACCACACGAACCCCTCACCTGAGCGCTATATCGGCAGTCATTATATTTGGAGTTGTTCCTATTGAATATGAGTAGTGCGTTCAAGAGTGCGAAGGATTTTGTGTTCAGCAAACGCTTCGTGAAGTATGTGTGCTCTACACACTTCTGGGGACCCGTGTCCAACTTCGGCATCCCACTAGCTGCCATTATGGATCTTAAGAAGGACCCCGACCTTATTTCCGGGCCTATGACTGGCTCGCTTATAGTATACTCGGCCGTGTTCATGCGTTATGCTACGCAAGTGCGACCATGGAACCCGCTGTTGTTCTTGTGTCACTTTGTGAACGAGGGTGCCCAAATGGCCCAAGGATTCCGTTGGGTCAAGTACAATTATGTAGATAACGATGCAAGCAAGAGCTCGCCGGTTAAGTCCGAATAGCTTCAGACTAATAAATAAAAAAAATTAAAACGATGCTAATCAAACAATCCGCGAGGAACAACTTCGTGTTGGGTCATTCCAACTTCCGTGGAAGATGTCGCGGATGGCTCTTCTTCCACTGGTGTTCTACGAGCAGGACGACGGGGCTCAAAGTCCGGAGACTCATCAATTAATTGCCGTCTGCTTGGAGGTGCAGGCGGATAGTTGGCGAAGGAGCTACTATCACTGCTAAGTAGCGATGCAAGCGCAGTGGCAGGAACTGCCTCGTAACCTCCCACATTAAGCTGGCCTCTGCGGTGACTCGACAATCGAGATGAACGTTGGGTTGTAAATCGGAAACAATACTGATAGCCGGTGGACGAGCCAACAAAATAGAGTGGCTCTGATGGTCGCGAGAATTGGGCAATCACGACGTCATTTTTGTCGAGGAAATTGCTGATTAGAACTCGAAACTCTTTAAGCCGAAACTTTACTGCCCAGGGTGTGTCCACTTTCAACTCTTCAAATTGGCTCACGGCCATATGAATTGAAGTAGTCACACTTCTACCTGTAGCACCCGATAGGTCAACCATAGATCCAGGAATTGCGGCGTTTTTCCTTCGTGGTGGCCGTAACTTATGAGCATGAAATCCAATTTCTCCAGACCCGTCTATACGAAGCTCAGCTTCATCGGCTCCAGGCATGCAATGGCTAAGAATCCCCCGGAAAGTTGACAACGAACACGCGAATCCGTATTTGCTTTCCAATGGCTCGGGAGGATCCAGATTTACTTGGCCATTATTGAGGCAATCGAGCCTGTACACACGCACAATGCCATTTTTGTGAGACTCAAACTTGATATCCACGCGATCTCGCAGTACCCGAATAGAAATCTCCCGAACTTTATCTTGTTCAAGTCGTCCAAAAATTGATTCGGCTGCCTTGGCCTTGATTCGAGCGGCTTGAAGTCCTCCTGATCCCGTGAATGCGGGAGGAGTGAAGCTCATATGAGCATCTACAGTCCGCGACGCATTGATCGAGGTGAACTTCAGCTCACGAGCAAAGGCACCAATTATGATGTTCTCATTTATCCGAGCAAATGATACAATTGTCCTTCCTAAGGTTTCAATCACAGACGCATCTGTGAACACATACATGTGCCCACAGCCACAATTTCATACGCGTTTTGCAATATGATTACAAGACCAGATCTAAGAAGCACGGACGTCGCCTCTGATCAAATCACGTGATTCCACAAGGCTGCAACAGAAAATAGATATTTACAGTCGATACTAAAAATCTAAAGAATATTAGGCGAAGTGGATACGTTCTGTTCCGATTCGCTGGGGGATGGCTTTGTCTTTGTCTTTGACTTCTTTTTCTTCTTGTGCTTCACAATTACAGGTTCAACTGCAGCAGGCACAGAATCGTCTGCCTCGATGATTTCACCAGAACGAGACGATCGGAATCCAACTTGGAATAATGGTTTTTGTTGCGACGAGGTATGCTCAGAATGTGATGACCGCGAGGTGGGTACTGGTTCCGGGGCAAGGCCACCTATCAACTCGTCACCAGCGACTTCAACTTTGATTTTAGCTGGCTTCTGTCTCTTTGAACCAAGCGCGGTTTTTGCGCGCATTTGGTTTACTAGTTCAGCAGAGTTTGTAGTTTCCTGTGAAGGGCTAGGACTCGTGGTATCACGGGAGTCTTGCGGGGATGGAATGTAGAATGGTGACGGGTCAACTTTGGAATTGGCAAATGTCACGTCGGTTGCCTCGGCATCATCGCCATCAAGGTCATGGTACTCGCCTTGTGTGACGGTGCCAAGTCCATCTTTTTCAAACCCACCGGTGTAATCAGTCTCAAGCTCTGATTCGTATGTACCATCCGAGTCGAATTCTATCTCTTCTGTGGTAGCTCTGGTGAACATGATTGGAGTCTCAAGGTTCACCCCAGCAGGCGGTTGAATACGGTGCTGGGAGCCAGAAGCAAGCGGGGTCATATCAAAGCCAGAGAAAAAGGCTGGGAGCACCTTGGTCAAAAGGGCCCGTCCCGAGCCGCCATTCTCAATTCCCTCGCGAGCGAGGCGGAAGAATTCGAGAAATTGACAGCTTCGTTCCTGAAGCTCGAAGTCGGAACTCTTAGCCCAATCACTGAGGAACTCATCCAGCTTCTCAAGACAGTTGAGAATATCTCCTTTTGAGCCCTCCCAATCAACCACATTTTGGGCATAGTGAGACATGAGCTTAGCGCAGCAAGTGACTTTGGCGGCACTGGGCTCAGCAGAAGTGAGGATGTCACGAAGAATGAATTGCCAGCTGCCTCCATTGGCGGAGATGTCGATATCGGCTGCGTATTCGCCCAACGCCCACAGAGCCTGGGTAGTCAAGCCGACAACCACGGGTCCATGAATGACAGATAGGCAACAAGACACAACATCTGGTCGCACAGACTTGACTCTGACTGCAATATTAACGATCTGGGAGCCTATGAGCGAGCCGGCCTGGGGCACTCGTTGCGAGAGTTCCAAAAGCACGTTCAAAAACCACTCAAATTGTGGTAGGTAGCTGTAGTTATTGGCAGAGCATAGCTTGATAATGACTCCCGCGAGCTCGAGTCCACCCCCCGCGTCGCTAGAGCTGGTGTCATTAAGCTCTTGTTGGGGCTTATTGATGTACAAGTTGTCGCTTCGAAGGAAATCGAGAAGGGGCGTGACAATGTCGTAAAGGTTATCTTCATTGACAATAGTGCTAAGCACTGCCAACAGTTTTGACCTTACAGCGGGGTCGCGAAGGAGCTGGGTATCGCCAACACATGCGAGGATTGCCCGTTCAGTCTCGGGGTCCCTGATGAACTGCGTGTTGAGCTGCGCCATCTTCTGAAGAGCTTGCAGCGACACGTATTTTAGATTCGGGTCATCAACCTCGAGCAATTCGCGGAGTCTGGTTACACACTTGCCGGCAAGCATATGATCATTGGGCTCAAGCATACCCCCGTTAAGAATACATGCCAAGCACTCATACATCAGGCTAGAGGCTTTTGAGTCGAGCAATTCTTGGATGGCTGGCAAAAGTTTGGTTTTTAGCCTCGGTTCATAGAGTACAAAGTGGGCGAAAAGCTTGAGAAGCTTAATGAGAGTCCAATTGTTAGTTGAACTTAACAACAAAGTATACAATTGCGGCGCCATTGCCACGAAAGGTGCAGGATCTTCGCTATGTTGGGCAAACTCGCCAATGACGTTGACAGCTGCTGCAACGACGCTGGAGTCCTCGTCGTCGAGTTTCTCTGCCAACCTAGGGAGACAGGCCTGAAGTGATTCAGGGTATTGAAGGACAACCTTGTGCATAGCCAGGATCGCCTTTTTGCGAATATAAGGTTGTGAATGGCTGAGCATACGAAGGACATCATCGCTCACATCTGCTGCGAGCAGGGGTGTAACCACCGAGGCCAGGCCGCTTAGCGCCAGCGCTACACGGGCCAAGCTGGAATTCGAGCTTGCCAAGTCAGTTTTAAGCAGGTTTGTTACCAACATCAATAACTCAGGGTCTGCTCTGAAGCTTTGCATGGCTGCAAGATATCCAATGCGCTTTTGTTGGAAGCGTGGGCTCGCCATTACTTCGACCACGTGGAATCCAGCCCAGCTCATATCAAAGCCAAGCATTTCAAGATAGGCCAATTTCAGCACAGCAGTGGCCTTAACATCTAGTCGAGGTGACCTGACTTCTTCCCGACATTCTGAAACTACTTGTCGGAGGTATTCCTGGACGGCGTCGGGGTCTCTGCGCGAGCGAATGCCCCTTATAAGATCACTGAGACTCTTTTCGAATAAGAATCCGAAAGGACGGAGGCGTGAAGCCATTTCGACAGTCCAAAAGTGACAATCCGATCTCTTTTTATACCAAAGACAACAAGATTGATTCCTTCTGTCAGTCGCGAACGATGCCAACCAGGCTACTCAATAGCTGTTAGATATGGCGCTGCGACAAGTGAATCGCCGGTATGTCATCCAGTATTCTGCGTTTGAATATAACGGCTCAGGGTGGGCCCATGTCAATAGAATCAACACCGATGCGAGGTATAAGAGGAGGATGTAAATGTAGAGAATCAAAAGATAAAAGACGGTTAATTCAAAGTAAAACTCGGGGAATTTTGTACATTTATACAACAATTTAGTTAGTCTTTAACTTGGTTGTGAACAATCATGCTGGTGTCAAGTTGTACTTGGTTTAACATTAGTTTCGAGTCACAATCAAAATAAGTACGCTTGTACCAACCAATTCCGAGTAAAATCCCCGGCCTGAATTAGTTCTGAACCGAAAACTCTTGAAATCTCCGGATTTCCTCCACATTTGAATTTCGTGCACACCTCCAAGCCTTATGTCAGGCACAGATATATGTACCAGTTGTACCTAACTAGCTACCAGTTACATTCAAAGCGACCTACCGAAGAGAACATCGCTCTGATGGATGATGATGCGAGCAGCAGCGACAGCGAGTCGTATGCTGGCTCTGCTGCATCCATTGCCGCGATCCAGGACTCGGCTGAGCATCGGGTCACTGAACAAATAGTTCGTGCATATGACATTCTACCTTTGGACCGAGCGTTGGTTGTGCAGGCTCAATTATCCGGTATGCTCCATGCACAGCTCAAGGAACTACAAGACCTCGAATCTCAAGCATCAAAACGAGTTCCTGAGATTAGGGAGATCAGTCACAAAAGCAAGGATCTCATCAAGGCGATCTCGAGCAATGTCGACTGGCTTAAGGCCCATATGAAACATTTAGTTGACGACGTACGGGATTCTCACCCCATTGAGTACGCTGAGACTTCACACAACATAAAACGAACTTGATCTTTGACGCATTAAAAAAAAGTTACGGAATAATATAAAATCGAGTTAGACCTGCCATACCTCGAGTGACACTACTTTGAACTTTGCTCCCTGAGCACTCAATTCCTCATTATCGAAAGTAGGAACACTGCACGACACGGCATTGTTCAGATCATCGTCAAGCCAAAGACCATAGTAGCCATTTCCGCCGCCCATCGACAAGAAAGCCTGCGTGCAAAACAATATAAAGTCATTAGCTCCAGTGTACACATAGCCCTTGAAGCTTGAGTGATGAGGTTTCTTCCACAAGAAACAATCTCCATTACCAGTGAAATGAGTTCCCTCTGTAGGCTTCAGTGGTTCATTGACGTATGCACCGAGTTTACCACCTTTGGCATCTTCGATAACTACCACATACCCGTGCTGTTGCTTGTCATTTGCGGAAGGTTTAACTCGTTCGTACAAAGTCCGCAGACTCGCTCCGTTGCTCTCTAGACTGTACTTGAGCTTCCACTCAGTGTGCAATTGAAGGCGAGTAGGTAAAAACTCAGCAATCTCACTAGCCAGCGCACCGTCTAGAATCTTACGCTTGGCATCTTCATACCCCAGGCCACCGTCAAGACGAATATCGCTCATTGATACAATCAAATGTAAATAATGGGAATTAACAAACTCAAGTCCCAACTGTACGGGTTTTATAGAAATCCCCTCTTCTCTGCCTTCAAGCTTGATTAAACGGCTCCTCGTGTCCAGGCAACAGTAGTTTGCCTGCTTAGGTTTCTGACTCAGGCCGCGAATCTGGGGTGTTTTTATTTCGAGGCACGTGATGCATACACCAGACCGCTCCTCTTTCTTTGGAATAGCTTAAACCAGCTTAGACAGCATCAGCAGCATCATCGCTTGTTCGAGGCGCACAAACGCAGGTGGCATTCCCAGACACTGTGCTTGACACTGGATTAATTGAGTGAACGAAGCTCGTATCGCGTTCAAAACACTCTAGTATCGTGTCTTTTGGTATCATGTCTGCCATCTTCAACTTCCAGTCGCTTTTACTAGTGCTGCTCCTCCTCATATGCACGGCGACATATTTACGAGCTCTTTTCCCGAGCCTCGTTGACAGACGAAAGACTGGCGTGTTCGGTACCTTGTGGAAAGGCGCAAGGATAGGCGAGCGCTTAAGCCCGTACGTTTCTATATGCTGCGTTATCGTGGCTGTCCGTGTCTTGCTGGACAAGAATTAACTTAACTTAACTTATAGTAACTTTATACAAAGGGCTAGTCGAATTTGATCTTCTTGGCCTTGACATTGGGGTCGATTTCCTTGAAGAAGGCACCATACATGCCGTGCTCCTTCTTCTTTGTGTGGGAGCCAAACTTGAGAAGCTCATCAGGCACCGGTTGGTTAGCACCACGAAGAACATTCATCAACGCACCAGCAAGGTGCTTTTCATTGTCGGTGAACAAAGTGTGGGCAGTACCGAACTCGCCAGCACGGCCCGTACGGCCAATGCGGTGGACATAATCCTCGACGGTTAATGGGAACGTCAAGTTGATCACTACCTTGACATTGGGGATATCCAAACCACGAGCGGCGACATCCGTGGCCAGCATAAGATTAGCCTTGCCGGACTTGAATGCGGCAAGAGCCTCGGTGCGTTGAGATTGAGAAAGATCTCCATGAATAGCGGCCACATGGTAGCCCTTTCTTCGGAGCAGAGCCTCGATCCGCGAGGCCTCCTTCTTATACAGTGCAAAGATCAGGACTTTTTGCTGGCCAGTAGCATATTTGCGGAGCAATTCCAAGAATCGCGATTCCTTGTAACGGTTATCAACCACTTCCACAATCTGGGTGATACGTTTGTTCGCAGTGAGCTCGTCGGCGTCACCAATAGACACTTTAACAACTTGGCCATCCTTCATGAAGGAGGACGCGAGCTCACGAACTTGCTCGGGCCATGTGGCAGTGAACATGACCGTTTGTCTTTGCTCCTTAGATGGGCACTGGCCCAAGATCTCCCTGATATCGTCCTCGAATCCCTTTTCCAGCATGCGATCGGCCTCGTCGAGCACCAAATACTTGATGTTGTTCAAAGGAAGCGATCCATCGGCAATGAGATCCTTTAGTCTACCAGGAGTTCCCACAACAATGTTCGGTTTACGCGATCGCAAGATTTTCTGCTGCTCGTACTTGGGCACACCACCATAAACACAGACAGCGTTAGCATCGAGGAGCCTCAAGTTATCATCGATTTGCATGGCAAGCTCGCGTGTAGGAGACACCACAAGCACATTGACGCCAGTCCACTTCTCCAAAATTATTCTTTGGCATGCTGGCACACCGAATGCCAACGTCTTTCCACTGCCCGTCTCGGCCACGCCAACCACATCGCGGCCAGCAAGAAGGTGAGGCCAGGTAGCAGACTGAATAGGCGTAGGTTTCGCAAATTTTGTGAGCTTAGAAGCCAATTGCTCCGTCAATGGAACTTCTGCCATTGTCAAGTAAGGCTCAATGTTGGGAAGCGACGTTTCTATCTTCACGGCATTATCATCGAGGAACTTCTTGATGTCGGCAGGGGAGGACGCTTCCCCGCTGGGGGCAGCAGCTGTGGCCGAAGTAGTGTCTGCAATTGACGCAAGTACCTTTTTGAGTTTCTTTCCACTTTCACGGCTTTCTTTTAGTTGAGACTTTGTCTTTGTGATCCGGGCTGCTTCTACAGGCGCAGCCTTGGCTTCCTTTGGCGACTTCTCAGCCTTTTCAGCCTTCTTCGCAGCTTTCCGAGCAGCACGCTCGGCTTTTTCCTCGGGAGTACGATGTGATCCCATTTTTAAATTATCCACTCTGAGTTTATATCAACAGCGATGTTGTATTTCCCATAGATTTGAAGACAATAAACTTCCCTTGGCCTTTTGAAAATTATTTCCTTACAAATATTTTTTGGCTTGACATTCTCCCAGTCCCCCCTACAAGACAACGTCTGCCTAATTCTTTGACAGATCTCTACGACAGTTTAAGCGCCAATTAAGCTTTAATGTGTCAGTTAAAACCGTTACCTACAATTTCAAAGGGTCTTCCTACACCGAGGAATCTACTAAGAAGCATCTCCTGTCTAACTTACTACAGTAACCTTGCCCATAATTTTAGAAAGAAGACACGCGAGGCTGGAAAAAAAACGGTCCCACACGAACTTTACCAATCCCACTTTACTGTCCTGTGCCTACGTGTACGTCTATTCTTTTCAACGTGCAGAAGCGTGGCGACCCTATAACGTGGCACAATTACGAGTATCAGAAGGGACTCGAAAAGTAATTGATCCAATATACGGTGAACAACGTATCCCTTTATTACGGTAGTTGCCACCTTCCAGTGCGGATTCAGGTCGTCAAACTCAAGAAAGCACCCCTTTTCCTTTTTGTTCTTGTTTTCGGAAATCAACCAAATAAAAAATGAAGTCAGTTCTGTCTTTCTTCATCTTGGCCGTTGGATCAGCTGCGGCGGCTAGCAAAAAAGAGCTTCTAGTGAATGGCCTTGGGCTCGACGCCCCCGTAAACCAGGCGCTCCTCAATTGTCCTAACGATGTTATCAGAGACACTAATGGAATCCTCGTGAGGGAGATCCAGGAACTTAATAGTGAGGTTGAGCCTTATCTATCACAGCTGATTACAAGCCCGTATTTCCGGACGTATAAAGTGGATCTTTCAGACGACAGATGTCCCTGGATAGATCAAGATGCCGTGTGTGGCAACAGGGCTTGTGCTATTGAGCCCCTTTCTGAGGAAGATGTCAAGTGTCGCACTCCTCAATATCTGGGCAGACTGCGTAAGAACTCCGTGACCAAGAAAGCGCCCCAAGGAAGCCTTGAAAACTGTGCTCCCGAGGACGCACCCATTTACTTTGCTGCGGAAAAGAATAAGCACGACCATGACTATTGTTACCCCGAGGACGAGAGCTCAGAGTCGGCTGGTGTCTGGGTTGATCTCACTGACAATGTTGAGCGCTTCACTGGTTACGCTGGCGAGCATGCTCATAACATGTGGGCTCGCGTTTACAACGAGAATTGTTTTGGTTACACTGGATCAGACTACAATAAGTCTAGTGCTGCACCAACCAAGCAAAGAACCGATAAAGTCGCCGACAGAGCATTTGGCCGTCGGTATGAGCCTAGCACCATTGACCCTGCGACGGTTATTCCGGCCGAAATGGAGCTGGCCCAGGTGTTCGCTCATCCTCGCGATGCTACAATTGCTGAAAATGAGCAGATTCAGACCCAATTGGAGGCTCAGTGCGTCGAGCAGCGCCTGTTCTACAAGCTGTTGAGTGGCATGCACGCAAGTATCTCTACGCACTTGAGCTATGACTGGCTCAACGTCACTAGTGGAGCATGGGAGCCTAATCTTGATATGTTTGTTGAGCGCGTCGGCTGGCACGAGGATCGTATCAACCATCTGTTCTTCGATTATGTTCTGATGAGCCGGGCGGTCTCAAAGCTTGAAAAGTACCAGCAGTTCTTGTCGTTCTCATCAACCTGTGGTGAGGTCGACTCCACGGTGAGACATGCGCTGGCGTTCCTCAGCTCGCTTCTTGCCAAGTCGAGACAGGGCATCACCGAGTCTGAGTTGTTCTCTACTCCTGAGGGAGCAGCCCTTAAAGACGAGTTCCGCCGAAGAGTGAGGAACGTCAATGCTCTTATGAGCTGCGTTGGATGTGAGCGGTGCCGCCTGTGGGGTAAGATCCAAACAGCTGGATATGGCACCGCTCTCAAAATCCTGTTTGAGCTGCCCGATCGTCCTGAGGATGATATGGATGCGGTTGCCGAAGTTTTGAGCGACTTCCGCCGTAGCGAGCTTGTTGCCCTGATCCAGACATTTGGCAGAATTTCTCACTCTGTGGCCGCAGTGACATGGTTCCGCAACTATGCATATAACTCGCTTGTGGATGTGAACTCGTGGGCATTCCAGATTAAGTGGCATATCCGGTGGACTGGACAGGCGCTCAAGTTCATTTTCAAGTCCTACCTTGACTTCCCCAAGAACGTTGGACGCATTATTCTTGTGGTCCTTAATACTTGGTGGACAAGATTCATTTCTGCCGGAAACTCAGTCACCATCCCTCAGCATGTGGACTTGTAGTCTGCGCATCAGTTAGCAGTCTAATGGACCAAAAAAGTCCCACGTATATACAGTCATAAACGGTGGTATCACCGATGCCAATTCATTTACTTTGTTGTACTACCTTCCTGATCAGGCTCAACACAAAAGAATACAAAAATATTAGTTGAATAAATAAAACACGTACGAAAGATTCATGGCTTTTTAGTAGCAGCTGGCTCATCAGGGCCCTGAGATGGGGATTGAGCCTGAGACTGCGGCTGCGACTGCTGCTGCGAGCCTGCTCGTGAACTTGAGCCATTGGTTTTTGAGTTAGCTGCTGGCGCTTTGGCTTCTTTTTCTCCATTTGGTTGTGGGGGAGGAGGCTGTGATTGCGATTGAGGCGGTTCTTCATAGGACTTTGCCAGCGCTTTACCTTCTGTGTAGTCAATCATACGTCGAGCCTCGTCAATTTCACGTTGCAACTGCAGAAGTTTCTCTACACGACCCAACTTTCTTGGATCATTTCTCAAAGCAAATTTAAAGTCTTCAACTTTGAGTTTTGTTCGACTAGCTGCTCGTGCCACGCGCTGAGCTTCTTGACACATGAGCATGAGGTATTCCTGGAGGATATCCTCTAGAACGAGGACAGTCTCAGGATATGGATTGGCTACATCTCCGAATGCAAACAAAAGAGATTTGAGGTCATTGGCGAACAAATTTGCCCTTGGACGCCTGCGTCCTTCTGAACTTGGTCCTGCCATTGTTGTGAAGCTCAACAAAGAAACCAAACAGCAGTGCTTTCCCAGGTGATTCTCTAACAAGGTTAAAGTTCAAGACGGGTGACAAACGCATATTTCGTAATACGCATAAACCCAACCACCGCCCATTAATAACGGCCTATAACTAAGCTGATTAACCCGTAGGGTTCATGTGCAGGTGCAGAATGTAAGTGCTGACACAGAGAGATGGCCATCTGGCTTCGGGTAAGGGCATTTTATATGCTTGTTTCTGTAGACGCAGGGACACACGACGCCGTGCAGAACAGCTTTATTTTTATATTGTTTGCTGGAGTTGCTCGGTGGAAATCAAGTAAAATAGTTCACCAACTAAATATCGCGCACTTAACTATCTAAATTTGCTTCTACAAGTTCATTCGAAGTCAACGTTGTTGTCTCAGATCAGATTATGCGCCATCTTGACTTGCCTACGCGATTCAAGTCCGATCGTGACTAGATCTCGATAGAGTCGTAATTCCGGGACCATGTGACCATTTTTAATGGGCAGCCCACGACTTGTGTCACCATCCCGTTATGACGATAAACCCTTAATCTATTGGGATGTGCACCCGCGGAGAAACCCTCGCCGAAGTCGTAGCTAAAATAAGCCTAGTTATTCGGTTCAGCATCGAGGCCACGTCCAAATGACATAAGGTTAGGTGAGATTCTGCCTTCACCTCCCCTCGGCCTTGCATAAGGTGGGAAAAAAACGCATATAAAACGCATGTATAAAACGCATATAGGCATTGGCCCAGCTGATGGCTCACGTCATGGGGCGAGGTCGGTGATGCTACTCTTTGGAACTTCTCACTTTAAATATTTTGGCAGCGTGGGACCCGCGAATATAAGATTGGATCTTTCCCCAGGCTCAATTAGCTACAAAATCATGCCATGGTAGCACGAACAAAATCCTTCACAGGATGCTGGACGTGTCGAGCAAGAAAAATCAAGTGTGACCTTGGTGAGCCCCAGTGCCAACAGTGTCTGCGCTCAAAGATCACTTGTGAAGGCTACACCATCCGGCTTTGTTGGGCAGGCAAGGACAAGTCAGAATCCCGGAGGACTTTGGATCCCGTTGAATTTCCTCCTGGTTCCATGTACGATACCTATGAAGAGATGGATGCTGTTCTTAATCAATTGGACTCTTCGGATCCTGCCATAGACACCCATGTTCTCGGACCATTCGCCGTTTTTCGTGGAACTGAAGACTCAAGTTCTCGTACTCCAGGCGAATTAAGACGTCGAAGTACAAAAGGACAAGGCTCAAGGTCCAAAAAATCAACTCCAAGTGTCCCTTCGCCTGCCTCTCAAGCCGAGTCGTCAGTACAGACTTCGGTGCAACCACATGACTTTTCGTCGCAGTCGCAGCCGCAAACACCATTATATACCCCATCACAGTCAAGTGTGAGTCTTCCACTACAAGAATACTCGCCTGGCATGCCGTTAGCCGGCCAACAGCACCATCAGCAATCACACCCGCATCCCCACCAGCAAGCGCAAGTTGGGCCCCATATTCATCGTGGATCGCTTCCTCAACTTCAACAAGCTCAATTAATAGGCCAAGATTTCGCCCAATCGCAGCAACATCCAATGCCATTCCCTCAGCAGCACCAGCATCAGCACCAGCACCAGCAGCATCTCCAACATCAATATCCGCATCAACGTCAACAACAGCATCCTCTCTACAATCAAAATTCTCTGCAAACCATGGTGCCACCGCCTCCACGAGTATTGGCTCCGGATTTGGGAAATTCTGGTTATATTCTGGGGTCGGGTTCAGCCAACTCTTTGGGTCTTGGTGTTACCTCTGTGTTCAACAGTGATGGGGATACTGCGGTGACAAGTCCTTACCAAGAAGATGTCCAGTCCGACGAACACAACTTCCTTGGGCTTGACGATGATTTCTTGTTTGATATGTTGCCAGAAGCGTACTCGATTGTTCCCGAGAGTCCTGCCCGCTATTCTGATGCCCTGGATTTGCTGTTTGAAAAGCTTCCCCCTCAAAATGTACCCTATCTGCCACAAAAGGCGTTTCCAATGTACCGGGGCTCCGTACGCCTTACTGCCCTGGCCCAATGCCTCCTATGCAATTACTACGTGAACCTTGTGCCATATATGTCCGTGGTGAAGCACCCCCATAATATCTGGCGTACGCTCTATACACCACGTGCCATTTCGGCAGTTGGAGATATTATTGCCACTGGATCTACTACGGGTGTGCGATACACCGTCCTTCATGCTGTGGCTGCTGCCAGTGCTTATCATCTGCTCCATAGCTTCCAAGAAGGAAGTCTGGGCTACGCGTACTATCTCGACCTTGGACAGCGCCTTCATGATGCGAGCCGCATGTGGTTGACGCGTTGTTTCAAACGCAGTAATAATATTGGCAAATACAAAGACTTTTTGGTCGCCTTGTCCTCCCTAATGGTCACCGAGTTTATTCGCGGCGACTCGTCAGGAGGTGATATGGCAATTGTCGCCGCGCAACGGCTCATTAATTTGCGTCTTTTGAGAAGACCCAAAGTAAGTCGCAAGGCAATGATGCTTCATAGAACTTGCGCAATGTCGATTTTGTTTTCTCGAGCAGCAACTCTCCCTGACACAGCCTCTGACTCGCCAAATCCTTTGGATGATGATAAGTGGCTCGATTCAGTGTTTGCGGAAATGTCTCCGAAGCAGTCTAATGCCCATCAGCACTTGCTAGAAACGCTAGAACAGCTTGACTCTCGTCAACGCACTCTTAGCTACATGGAGAATCAGTCAGAGCTTGAGGATTACTTTAGCCAGTATAATGTGGACACAGCCTACAGCGATGCTGCTGCTTCGATGGAACTTATGTACGGTCTGCCGTCTTCGTTGGCATACCTGTTCAAGGAGAGTGTCAAAATTTCTAGAGAGGCGTTGCGGCAACGTGAGTATGGGGCTGAAAATCCGGACTCTACACCATTTTCACCCCCAATCTCTGCCGACTCGCTCCAAAGAACGGCCGGTGCATCTAAAACCAACTCGGGTAGCGTTTCTGGCTCTGCTAATGCTTCAAGAACGCAGCAAGGCCGTACGCAGGGCATGGACGATACCAACACCCCGGAGGGTTTCGATTCAGCATTAGCGTCCAAATGCACAGCTCTTGAAGCTCAGCTGGCGAGCTGGCGTCATCAGTACCACTATCCCGAAATCAACTATGAGGTTCTCCGCGCCCAGACTCCCGAGGGTAAAAAAGCGAGATGGAATGCGGTGATTGTCCACCACACAATAGCGTTTTACGATGCTCTGGTAATTTATCATTACAGGGTTGCGAAAGATGTTAACCCCGATCTCCTGCAGCCTTACGTTCGACGAGTCATTGAGAACTTGGAAGCAATAATGGATCTCAACGCTCAACATGATAGTCTTATTGCCATTCCATTCTCATTCACGGGATTTGTCGGAGCGTGTGAAGTGGCTTTGGGTGACACCGAGCTGCGCGCTCGGTACGACAAATGGTTTCAAGCAATGCAAGCGTCTGGCCTTAGTACTTATGGACCTCAAGTCCAGGTTGTCGCTGAGATTTACCGTCGTCGTCAAGCTGGCCAGCTTTGCGACTGGTGGACGTTGATTCGCGAGCGCTCGGTGAACTTGAATCTTCATTAATTCGTGGTCTTCTCTTTTATTTATTATAGAATAATTTAAACAGTTTTTAACTAACCATATACCCTTTCGCTACCAATGACGCCATGGTAACTTTTCAAGCTGGTTAGCATCAGTCGGCAGCTCGGCCTCGAGAGGAGTGTAACTCACGCCGGCCTCGCCAAGAGTAGTTTCAAACACTCTGTATGGTACGCCAAGCTCCTCACGGATGCGCTCCACATCCACAGAACGGTCCTTGGATGCAATGGTGATAGCGCATCCACCACCGCCTGCGCCAGTAAGCTTTGTCGGCCCGGCGCTGAGTTTTGAGGTGACCTGTCTCACCTGCTCCAAAGATGAATGCGATACGCCCAGCGACACTAGAAGGCCATGATTAATATCGGCCAGCTCGCCAATCTGCTTGTCAAGATCAGAATTCGAGGAGCCATTTTTGAGCAGCTTATCTGCCTCTTCTACAACGGCAGCTATGCTGTCGAGAATCGGGTTAATCACCGTGGGCCATCGTTCTCTAATGCGCGATACGCCCGCGACAAGCTCTGCTGTCATCCTCGGGACTCGTGTATCAGTTAGAAGTAGCCGAAGGGCGGGGAAGTTATCGTAGACATCGACCTTGGGTCCGTTAGGAGTACGTTGGAACTTGACGGCGCCGCCGCGAGTTGCAACAACATTATCGATTCCTGAGGGCTGGCCGTGGATAAGCGACTCGCCCATGAAGGACCATTTATTGATGAGATCCTGCTCGTGAGGTTCGTGCTTGTCTGCTCCTGGTTTAATCTGGCCCCCGAGAAGAAGCAGGGCTGCGGCGAGACACACGCTGAACGACGCAGAACTACCAAGGCCAGCACCTATAGGGAGAGTACTGCGCACGAAGAAGCGCTTCTCCTTTGTTTCCTGTGTACATAGGTGCACATACATATAGAGAAAAGCCGAGGCAGCTGCGCGTTCGAACGGGTTCTTGACAGTTGAGTCCACGAGCTTGATGATCTTGGCGCGCACCTCCTCGTCCAGCGAGTCGGGTGCCGTGGTCGCAGCTTCGGAAGTAAAAGGAAGGTCACTAACTTTCCACGTGGTAGCCAGTCCAACATCGGGGAAATCGAGTTCAATAACACCGGGAATGTTAGAGTCCTCACAGGAAAGGTATGTGTGGAGTCCTAATGACGCTGCAATAGCGGGCACGCCGTGTACCACGGCATGTTCACCAAACAGGATAACCTTTCCAGGAGCCCGAACAGCCAACTTTTTAGGCAACAAAGTCATGTTCTACCAAGCCAACGTCTTCGGTTACCAGATTATGTAGCAGTGAAATAATTAAGCTAAGTTGAGGCTTGGGAAGGCTATTATGATGGGTGGACGACGCGTCAGCAGCACATGTGCATGGCTGTGTCGCGATAGAAAGCTTGAAATGGTCATGTGACACCATCTTCAATTTTTGCCTTGGTTCCAACGACCTCTGTGCTCAATGGAGTTCTTAAAAAGTATGTGGTTATAGGTCAATTATGATTTATTTATGAACAGGGAGCCTTTGAGTAGATTTCTTCGGTGGTTGTTGTAGATCGTTAACTAGTTGCGGTGACACGTGCACATGCTTTGCCTAGGGTTCAAGTAGAGGGCTCAAGCTTATTCGAGAAAATTATACTGCTTAAACTAGTTTGATAAATTTATCCTATCTGAAGTGCATTTGGACCGCAAAAATCGTGATTTAGAGTCTCGCAGCCTCAGGTGACACGCGCACGGGCTTGGTCTTGGCCTCGCTATTCTTAGAGTCAAACCTGAGCGAGACCTCCCTCGCACGCTTATGTGCCGGACGCTCGGACAAACGATTGAGCCAAGCAGCAAGGACAGGATAGTTCTCATCGAAATTGTCGGGGACGGCCGAGTTCTTAGAGATCAACACGCTTGTCTCAAGCATAATGTCAGCCGCAGTGAAATGTCCACCAACAACGTATCCACCGTTTTGTCCAATCTGTTTCTCGATGCGCTTCAGCTCGCGATCAAGTCGTGGGAACACGGCAGCACCGTCGACCGTGCGGAACAAGCCGCCCAACAGCCAATGCAGACCAAGAGGAGCCTGGGCAACAGCTCCGCGATGGATTGCCATTGTCAAGGTGTAGATCATAATGTTTGACTCGGCAGCGTACTGATTCATGCGAATCTCGAGCTCCTCGTCATGATCGCGAGGTGCAAGCTCCGAATTCTTGCCGTACTTCTCAATCAGATGATCGAGAATCAACGCACTCTCAGTATATGTCTTATCGCCATCCACAAGCACGGGAGCCGTGCCATTCGGATTGACCTCTCTAAGAAAATCAGAGGCTACGAAAGTTTGCCTGTTCTTGTAGTAGACTACTGCATCATACGGCACGTTCAACTCCTCGAGACACCAGACAACACGGCTCGAGCGCGACTCTGTGAGATAATGTAAAGTAACTGCCGTCATTATAAACCAATCCTAACTTGGTACTAATTGAAAATAAAAGTAAAGTGGACCCACGCCCCTTTATATATGGCCCACTGACAGGCTTCTCTTGCATTGCCAGGGTAAGGGTCCCTAGCCACCTTGTGCTCATGTCCTTCCCCGCATCCTTCTTTAGGCGATCTTATCTTTCCTTTTTAATCGAGAATTGGATCTGGGCCTGCATTTCGCGATGTAAGCCGATAAATCTCGGCAATTTAATCGAAACAATTTCATGTGATAGCATCGACAATCGAGCATAGCTTCCACTGGACGCAGCTTGGCCCAAGAATTGCGACTATCGTCATTATGCATCATCGATGACAATATGGGCCATCTAGACCGCTTCAATTAGAAATTCTTAGCATACTGTTACAGATCCAAGCGTTTCTAAGGCGAGGAAGAGTGCCCTGAAACTCGTGTCCGTCTTTATTGGGTGCTCCGAGACATTTAAAAGAGTCATAGCGTACTATTGACTGTACCTTTAGTACGCTCGTTCAAACGAATTCAAATCCTTTAAGAACGCAATTATCACGCCAGTCTTTGTAAATTTGCATTGTACAATCGTTTAATACTTTTTTAGAATATGTTCACCACCGATCCAGAGTCCAAACACCTAAAGCCTATATATTAGTTCCGATTGAGATCTAATGTCAACTCAATAAAATCGATCCCCGAAATAAATTATTTCATAGTTCCAATTTTACTTGTGAAGAGCGGTCGTTACCGTGACACGCCATCCTGATCAACCTTAGGCTTAGCCCAGCTCAGCCCAGCTCAGCTCAGATCAGCTTGGCACTATGGTGTTACTAAGCGGTGTAGATAGCATACAGGGCTCAGATCAGGCTGGAGTCTTGATCAGAGATACAGTAACGTTGTTATTTTGTCTTAGAGATTGTGGCTTCCGGGCCTTGAAGCCGGTTTACTCTCAGATTCCGAAGCCGACCAATGGTATCTCTATATAAACGGATCTTGAGGCAACGGCTAGCTCGTAAAACGCCCGCAAGTGATGATGTCGAGCTAGAAGACCTTGACGCCAGTGTTCCTATGCCATTGAGCGATAATTCGCCATATCCAGAAGTCAGGGTTGCTGTTCCCAATGTAGACGATCCCGAGTTACCCCAGAATACATTGCGCATGTGGGTGCTCGGCGTATTATTCCTGAGCTTGTCAACAGTTGTGAATACCCTCTTCAATCTTCACGATCCGCCATTTTTGTTATCGACGATTCTGTGCAGTATTGTCTGCTGGCCACTAGGAAGAGTTTGGGACGTAGTAGTGCCGAAGAAGAAAATCCTGGGTATTGAGCTCAACCCAGGCCCTTTCAATGTCAAAGAACACGCATTGTTGACCATCATGGTGTCGAGCGTAACTACCACTTATAGTGCAGACATCTCACTCTCTTTGTCTCAATTCTATAAATGGCCAGGTTACACCATCCGCTTCCAAATCCTGCTCACCTTGTCTACTCAATTGATTGGTATGAGCTTAGCGGGATTCTTCAGGCGTATTCTCATATATCCCAGCGCCATGATTTGGCCAACAAACCTCGTGACTATCACGTTCCTTAACAATGTTCACCGAAAATGGAATCATGTGGCTGATGGCTGGAAGATCTCACGATTCCGGTTCTTCTTTGTGACTGCGTTGTGCTGCGGCATCTACACGCTCTTGCCGGGCTACTTTATGCAATTTTTGTCTGTTTTTGATTTCCCTTCATGGATTGCACCGAATGACACACCGGCGAATGTGCTCTTTGGTGCGGTCTCTGGCCTAGGGGTGTTTCCCATCACGTTTGATTGGAATCAGCTCAGCGGCTGGCTTGGGTCGCCCCTCGTGCCACCAACTAGAGTGTTCATCAACGAAGCAATGGGTATTATTTTGTTTTTGTGGATTATATGTGGCCTTATATACTTCAACAACACGTGGTTCGCGCAGTACATGCCAATTGTATCGAACCAGACGTATGACCGTTTCCAGCAGCCATACCAGGTGAATCGCATCCTCACAAACGGCGAGTTTGATCTGTCCCGTTATAAGGCATACTCTCCAATATTTTTGTCGACCACCACTGCCATCAGCTACGGCCTGAGCATGGCCGCGGCTACAGCAACTATAACCCACTCACTACTGTTCGACCTCCACCGGTACATCCGTTACTGGCGTAACTCAGAGAATAACATCGATGACGTCCATGTGCGACTTATGCGCAAATACCGCGAGGCCCCATACTGGTGGTACATTTTGTTATTTGTTATTTGCGTGGTTCTCATGGTCCTTTGCCTTCACGTGAACCCAGGACACGCGAACGTTGGTCTCATGTTCCTTGCGTTGCTGATATCGGTGGTGTTCGTAGTCCCCGTCTCCTTCATTTACGCCGTCTCCACCATCGCCATAGGTATTAATGTGGTTGGCGAGGTCATCGGTGGGTATCTACAACAGGGAAACCCATTGTCCATGATGCTGTTCAAGACGTACACCTACTACACTATGCTTAACGCAGTCAGTGTGCTTGGCAACATGAAGATGGCTCACTACATGAAGCTGGCCCCCCGCACTCTGTTTTTTGTGCAGCTTATGGGTCTAGGATGGGGCGGGTTGCTGCAGATTCTTCTCTTGCACGTGTTCAAGACTCGTATTCCTGATTTGTGTGGTGAAGACCAACCGTTTGGCTACAAATGCCCATCGATCAGAACATTCTATAATGCCTCTGTCATTTGGGGAGCTATAGGGCCGCGGCGTATTTTCGAGCTGTATAGACCTTTACTGCATTTCTTCTGGATTGGAGCAATTTGTCCCGTAGTTTCGTGGGTATGGCTCTATATGTTCCCCAAGTCAATGCTTCGAGTTGTGCATTGGCCCGTGCTACTCGACTCTACGGCCTATCTTCCTCCTGCTTCTCCCTATGCCTACGGATGCTGGGTTTTTGTTGGACTAATATTTTCCTACTGGATCCGCAGATATTGGTTCAACTGGTGGGCCAAGTACAATTATACATTGTCATGTGGATTGGACCTCGGGCTCGCCGCATCGCAGGTGCTCATCTTTATTATCAACATGACCCACAAAAGCGGAGCGCCAAAGTGGTGGGGAAACAATGGATATTTGGACACTAAGGACGGCCGTCAAGAACCAATGCGCAAACTCCAGCCGGGCGAAGCATTTGGGCCCGAGACTTGGAAATGAGATCTTATTTATTTGCATGACACTAAGCATACTAATTTAGCTACACACTGATTCGGCCACACACCTATCCGGCCGGATATGATCTACCAAAAAAAAAAATATAGACAAGATATTTAATTATTGCTCAAAAACGTATTTGAGCTGCGTTCCGAATACGGTAGTTAGCATCCAGAGTCAAGTCGTCGTCACTGTGCTCAGGCCGTATTCTCTCATAAGCTCTGCTTGCCCAGCTCTCCTCCCCACACTCAACGGCCATGCTTGCAAGGCTCCGGGCAGCCAAGGCCATTCTGCCGTCACCTACAACCACCTGGCAGTCTGCTCCATACCAGAGACGAGCTGGAGTGCTTGCATTGCTCTATACGGACCCTAATGGCCGACTGGGGTGTCTTATTTCGGTGAGATCAAAGGGGCTAAGCTACGGCGGGGATCTGGCTCTCCCTGGAGGTAAAGCCGACTCACCGGAAGAGACACCCTGGCAAGTAAGTCGCCGTGAATCTTGGGAAGAGATTGGATTGTCCCAATCACTTGAATTGGAGCATATACTGGACATGCCTGCATATCTCAGCTCTCGGATTCATTGTGTAGTGCCATCAATAGCCTACCTGCCCGAATGGCAACGGTGGGATAGTAGAAACAATGTTCCAGATGGCGTGGCATCAATTTTGAATAGCGAAGTTGAGTCTGTGCTTGGGATTGACCTCGAGAGACTGCTTTCGAACAAGGATTACCATACAAAGGCAGTCAATTGGAGCGGCCTGAAGTTCCAGCAGCATTTCTTCAAGCTATTGTCACGCGAAAAAAAAGTAGGCGAGCCTGGAAACCTCACGTTATGGGGTCTTACAGCTAACATCCTTGTTGATGTTGCCCGTCTCGCTTATGGCCGGGAGCCAGACTTTAAACACCGCCGTCCGGACCAATTTGGAGATCAACAGCTTGTAGATGCGCTAATCCACGCCAACGCATTTGATCAACCGAACAAAAACCCCAACTTTTCCCGTATGTGGGGCCCTCAATCAGATATTCTCAAAACTCGGAGCGCTACGCCATAGTCGCCAACATCACGTGATCAATTTAAAACAACAATTTACAGTAACATTAAGAACCTATATTAATTGATGATGTTGTTGCATACCAGCATTTTATCTTATCGTAAATTAGCTCTTAATGGCTAAGTATAATCTCTCACATTAATTGCGCATAGTGCTAATATGTTTTAGCAACCACTGGAAGCTATTGCGGAGAGTAAATGACTCAAAGACCTCAAATAGCGGCACTAAGCAAAGAATATCTTGCGGATTATAATTGCAACGACAAAACTACTAATTCTATCTTCTGATATAATTGTAGAGACCCAAATTAAGGTCGCGTAGTGGTAAGGGCCTACCGAGAATACGCGAGAAGCTTGCAGAATCTTTGGGAGGTTTCCTGAACGTGAGTGAAAATGGCTTACATCAGGGTTAGGGCAGGTGGGCTTGAGATCTTCTAGTACATTGGCCGGAATATATATATGCTACAAGTTGCCACATTTGAATTGTTGTCCAAGTCATTTTTCCTCATGAGCTTCTACTACTATCCCACTGATCCCTGCGAATATAGCGTTCCCGCCGAATACTATATCGACGCTAGCGGCTACCCTCAGCGCGTGTCTCCGCGCCGGCAGCCAAGCACGAGATCTCGTCGTGCCCAGCCTGGTGCAGTGAGCTACACAAGTTCTAATGAGTTTGATCTTTACGACCTCGCTCGCCGTGAGGCCATGAGACGTGCGGCCCTCCAAGCAAGGCACGAGCAGGAAGAGGCTCTTGAGAAGGAACGCCAGCAGGAGCGTGAGAGACGCCGCCGCGCACAAGCGGAGGCTGAACGCCAAGCTGCCTACAAGGCTTATGTCCGTCAACGTCAGCTCGCCATTGAGCGTGAGCAAGCCGAGAAAATCGCTCGTGCTGAAGAGCGTGCCCGTCGTGAGCGTCAGTTGTTGGAGAATATCCGCCATCAGTATGCGCAGGCTCATGCGAATGCTCAGCTGCATTCAGCTGATCCATTCGAGAGCCTCGTTCGAGCATTGAGCCCCTTCCCGGTAGCATTTGTCGAGTCTCCTGAGAACGAGAAGTCTACTGCAAAGGGTGAAAAGCCTGAGCCTCAAGCACAGGTTGAGGTCAAGTCGATCCCATTCTTCAACAGCGATGCTACTGCTGAGACCGTGGCATCCTCTGACGAAGACGACGCTGCCGAAGGAACTCATGATACGTTTGTGGATGTAACACCGGTTCCAGAGGCCCCCAAGGTCGAGGAACCCGCTGAGCCTGTGGAGCCCGCGCGCCAGAGCAGCGAGCCAGTCGAGGTTACTAGTGTGCCCGTTGAGGAAGAGCCTCAGCCCGAGACACGGTCAAGACGCAAGGAAGTCCGTTCTCGTACTGATGATGACTCCGAGCCTCGTCACAAGCACCATCGCCAGCGCAAGCACCGCTCTCAACGCCGTCGTAGCAACGCTAAGGACAATGAAGAGACCGACGCGCACAACATTGCGCTGCTTGATGTTCTCCACACTGAGCTTGTACACCTTAGCAATGTTTACACCCGCATCAGTACCTCCAGAGCTACTGATAACTTGAGCATCGCGAAATCATTGCTCCAGGTTCTCGAAGATACCCAGCTGCGTACTGAGACAGTTTACAACAAGCTTGACAACTTCAAGGTGCCTCGTCGACTCCGCAATGTGAAGCATGACCTGACCAAGGGCTCTGTCGAGCTTGCAGACAAACTCGATGATGCTCTTGCCCGTCAACGCAAGATCGTTGCCGAACTCTCCGCGCAGGCTAAGTCCTCAACTTCAAACGAGAGTGACGAGTCAGATAGTTCCGAGTCTGACAGCTCGAACGACTCGTTCAAGTCGGCCCCCAATCGCACACCAAAGCACCACGTGTCGATGGAGGAAGTTAGAGACGCATCCGACTATTAAAGTCGCTAAAACCTAATAATAATGATAGTAATCTAGTCTGAATGAATTTAATGCACAACTTTGATATTATGGGCCCTTGCGCCCAAAAAGCGGTACTTAACCGGCCCACACCTTTAGTTTGGAAATATCTTTAGATCTACTCAAGGAAAGCTCCTGTTTATGGTGAACAGCGTCTGACTGACCTCTCACCCTTAAAGTGAACTCAATGGCTGGGCGCTGACTGTCCGCTCAAACTGAAGCTGATGGTTGAGGAGAAATCGCCCTCTTGGACAACTTCTCTCGACTAAAAAGTCAATGACGAGGTTCCGGTGTGTTTCAAGAACCAAATTTAGTTGGTTTGATTCGCAATTGACAACTTTCGGCCATCAATTACAAGCCCCAGCCATTTACTGCGGGTGTTGACGATTGGCTTACATGATAAGGGCCAGCCCAGTGACTATCGAGACCTGGGGGCGAGTGCAGGATGGATCTACTGTTCAGGCCCAGTCTCGACGTCGAAATCAAGTTCAATGATGAAGATACTCGTGAAATAATTGACTCAAAAATGCTCAACCACGATACCCGTGAGCTGGCGCCTTTATTCGGCCGGGAAGAAACGGTAGGAGGAAGTGTGACGTTGCGACCCCGCGAAGGCCGCAAGGTCGACCATTTGGGGGTGCGAGTCCAATTTGTTGGATGCATCGAGATGGTAGGTGACAAGTCAGGTGTTGACGAGTTTGTGAGTATTGCCAAGGACGTAGCAAGTCCTGGTGAGCTGCGACACGCTGAGACTTTCCCATTCGAGTTTCGCAACATTGACAAGCCGTATGAAAGCTATAACGGCAGACGTGTACGCCTGAGATATTTTGTGAAAGTCACTGTTCAGTCAAAACTCAATGATATCATTCGAGAACGTGACCTCTGGGTTTATAGCTATCAGGAGCCCCCAACTGAGTCGCCGCTAGTTATGATGGATGTTGGCATTGAGGATTGTCTTCACATTGAGTTTGAATATGCCAAAGGAACGCTTGAGCTCAACGATACCATCATGGGCCGCATTTATTTCATGCTTGTGCGATTAAAGCTCAAGCACATGGAGCTCAACCTTGTACGAAGAGAAATTGTTGGAGCTGCA
The DNA here is from genome assembly GCA_030572965.1 of Wickerhamiella kurtzmanii. Classification (NCBI taxonomy): domain Eukaryota; kingdom Fungi; phylum Ascomycota; class Dipodascomycetes; order Dipodascales; family Trichomonascaceae; genus Wickerhamiella; species Wickerhamiella kurtzmanii. Next base: position 70,496 of record JAJMCK010000025.1, on the reverse strand, counting down.
CCAAACCCACAAATTGACAATGAGCAACTTGTGAGATACGAAATAATGGACGGTGCACCCGTAAGAGGTGAGCAAATACCCATTCGGCTGCCTTTACGTGGATTTAATCTTGTTCCGACAATGAAGGACGTGAACAAAAAGTTCTCGGTGCGAACATACTTGTCCTTGGTGCTAATCGATGATGCAGGACGTCGTTATTTCAAACAAAGCGAAATCATGCTTTACCGGAAGCAACCAAGTGAGTCAATTGCATCGGACAAGTCCGCCGAAGCATAAAAATGAATTTATTTAACTTGTGTAACTCAATAGTAAACAGCCATGGTATTTGGCCCGGATCACGTGGCTTGTTCGCCAGTCTACACTGTATTGGCTCAGGTGATCTCGTAAGCGAAATTTCAGTCTCCGGAGATTGGCGATGTTACGGGCTTGGAGTAGAGCTGCACGGATCCGTGGCTACTCTACTGTGGCAGCCTCAACAGACTCAGTCAATGTGTCTGAGCCAGTAAAAAGTGCCGTTAATGCCAAAACTGCCTCTAAAACAGGATCAGGATCGGCCCAAAAGCAGCGTGAGCTACTGCTCGCGCTCGCTAAAAAGGGAGACACGACGGCCAGCGAGCTTGAATCTGCCCTAGCTGCAAACCAACAGCTACTCAAAGAAGGCAAGACTGATCCTCAATGTGCTGCAAGGTTGAGTCTGCTTTTCATCAATGCAGGTCAGCCGGAGCGAGCCATCGAGCCCTGGGTACGGATGCTCGAGTCGCTGAGCACAAAGACGAACCGTTTGGATGCTGTGGTTAAAAAGCCAGCATTTTTGCCAGCCGCTACTGCAGCTTTGGCTGCTTATGTGCTCGCATCTGGAGATGCAAGCAGCACCGCGGAGAAACAGTTTGACCCAGCGACTGCGCTTAAACTTGTTATTCGTACTGATGTGCCGTCGAATGTAGTTGGCTCTCTGGCACAGTATGGAGGAATTCAATCTGCGGAGAGCCGTCAGCTTGTGCGCGAGGCCATGGCCAAGCTACGTGGTTATGCGACCAACAACTACACCAGTCAGGAATACCTTGACCAGATTGCCGATGCTTCGTTCAGAAATGTACAGATGCTATGGGAAGATGTTGAGCGTACGGGATCTACGGACGAATTGAGCGAGGCGGTTTACGCAGCGTTCATCCGTCGATTTGCCGAGTCACGCCAGGTTGACATGGCGTTCACGGTATGGAACAAGCTTGTTGCCGTGCATGGTGATGCTGTGTCTGCCACGGGCTGGGCCGCATTGCTAAGAGCAGCTTCGCTCGCTAGTGCTAACAGCCTTGACCTGGTTAATGGCGTTTGGCAGCGCATGCTTGCCGCGAAGGTTGAGCCCGACTCGCAGTGTTACGATGTAAAAATCCAGAGCCTTACTCGCAACCGTAAATTTGAGGAAGCTTTCAAGCTGTTTAATGAGCTTCGCACCAGCAAGCCTGAGGTGGTCGATATGTATGTTGTGAACAATGCCCTAGTGTCTGTGTCTGAGGGCCTGCGCGATTTTGCAGCTGTTGACGATATTCTCGCGTTTGTTGCCGCGAGTGAAACGCTTGAGCCAACTCCGCATACATTCAATATTGTGATCAAGGCTGCGCAGCGCGCCAAGAAGCCTCAGCTCGTTGCCAAGTACCTTGCGTCGATGGAGAAGTTTGATTTGTTGCCCGACGTTGTTACTTACACGCACGTGGTGTCGCAGCTGCTTCGACGGGGGCTTCCGATTGACAATGTGCTGGCAGAGATGAAGCAACGCAACATCAAACCTAATGAGCACTTGTTGACGACGTTAGCGCATGGAATGGGCCGGACCCAGAACAATGTGGCTTATGGCCGCGAGATTTTCCGGTTGATGGAGCGATCACCGCAAATGCGTCTTAACGTGGAGACGTTCGGAGCGATTATCGACCTTGAGCTACGTCTTGCTGGCTCTGAGGGCGTTGATAATGCAGTGCGCTACCTTGGCCTGATGCGTGTACACGATCTGCCACCCAATGTGCCCACACACAACCAAGTGATTCGTGGAGCCGTTGATGCTAAGCGATTTGATGTTGGGCACGCACTGTTTAATGATATGAACTCGGGCAAGCGTGCGCGGTTGGCACCTAACACGCATACATACATGTTCTTGTTGTCGGAAGCCGTAGCTAGCGAGGCGCGGTCGGGCAACCCTGCTGCTCGTGCCCTACTCGAAGATGTGCTTGCGGCGCTTGCACACGCCCCCAAGCTTCTTGACTATGCACTTGCGGGAAGCGTTGAGAGGATAGCAGCGTCGATTCCTGAGCTTGTTCCTGCGAGCCTTGTTGAGGCTGCGCGCCAGGCTGTGCTCATCAAGTTTGATGCACGCAAACAGCCAAAATAGATGTACATAATTATGAGGACAATTGCCATGACATTTTTTGTGGTTTACGAAGACAGCATGAAGACGATGGTTTTGGTTATGTTCAGGAGACAGTCTAAAGACAATCTGAGGCGTTTTCGTGGGTTTGCAGTCAGTTACAATCAGAATATACCATTTATTGTCTTTTTTAGAGGCTTTTTGAGACGGTTCAAAGATGATCTGACTGGCTTTAGTACTTAGTGACAGACCCAGAGTCGGTCCGAGAAACACTAGGTAAAGACTGAGGCAGCCTTAAAAGACAACCCGGAAAAGGCTTTCAGGTGAAATTAGACACTCAAGAAATGGAACATCACTAAAACTTCTACCTTGAGGTACTTTGAATAAGCCCAAAAATGATCTGACTATGTTACGACCCATGGACAAACAGACATAAAATAATACACAGTGCTTCTAGTTGTGAACTAACACAACACACACAAAAAAAGGTGACGGTTAGCGCTGCTAGCTAAGAGATATCGTGACTTTAAGCAAAAAACTGGCCTCCTGAACACGTGTCAGGGAGCATCGTCAATACGCGTACAAGGGCATGTAAACAGATGGCTGAAAAGAGTACAAGAACAACATTCCAAGGATGCAAGGAATCTAATCTAGAACAAAATAAGGCAAAGAATTCATGCAATCGGCGATTCGGTTAGCATTCCGCGGCATCCTGATCGTTTTTCTGGTTATCATACCTACGCTAATCACCAGAACTAAGCCCTGGCCGATATCGCTGATGAAAGAGACGATCACTTTGTGAGGGTGAAACTTATGTGCTCCACAAATGCTGGGGAGGCTGAAGCAGCCTTTAACCAAATAGGGATTGAATTAGTGTAATCGTGACGATTGTATCAATCAATTGTTGGGCGGTCTGCGTTGCAAAAGGCAAGGCCAAGATGCAAACAAGATGCAATTTTGATTAGAAAAGATATGGGATTGCGCAAGCAGGAGTGAGCTAACAAAGTTACAGTATGCACACCTCGAGCAATGCCAGACTAGACCATGAATTTGCATCAACTCGCTAAATCGCGAACTAGCGAGCCAGCAAACCCTCGCCTGATGAGATTGGATGCATTCGCTAGAATGCAAAGGGGCCAAGCTTGTGGCTGGCGAATCTGCCGTGCAGAAGACATTGATCACTGACCTAAGCGAGGGTTAGGCATGCGCTTTGAAGGCCTCTCTGCATGAAACGACAATCAATAGACGGCTTCGGAAGATTATTTTGCCAACGAGGCGTCAGAAGAAAACCCCCCCTCAAAAAAAAAAGTGGGTAATGAGGAATGTCAACTAGATGCATTATAGCCGCGCGCAAAATGTCTACCTCCAAGGAATCGACCACTTGAACAACTCTAGGTGGTGTTCAATCGTGAAAAACGGGCCTAATGGTATTCAAATTAACCACGGTAAGTAAACGCGCGCCGGAGTTCCGAGGAATATACGCCGCACATATTCCCCCTAGCCCACAACCCTTATGGAAACCCAGACAACATATCCCCCTTGTCTCATCGGGAAAGATTTGCGAGGGCCTCCTGCAGGACATTTCTAATCATCCCCAGTATGGGTTGCTCAGCAGGCGAGGGTCGATCCGGTGCGTATGCACAGTTGCGGCTATTTCTAAACAACCCATGCCTTGCGCCTCGACGATCTCGCTTGTACTGTACCTACAGGGCGCGGGTGCCGAGATAGGGGTTTGTGTGGGTTGAAGCAGGAGAAGGCGTAGGCGATGCTCAAACTAAATCAAACCAAATCAAGTGAAGCATTCGCAACGTGCAGGAAAAAAAGAACAAGAATGCGCGCGAAATAGAATTCTACCTAATTCAACAACAAAAATAGAGATGTAGAAAGTTATTGCTACTTATGGTGAAACGTCAAGTCTGAATATCCAAAAAAAACGAGCGACTCGGAAACCCCACTTTTTTCCTGGGCCGCCACTACCGTTACCGAAGAATCCGAAAGAAAACAATGAAAAAAAAAACAATATAATATTTAGTTTAAGTTAGTGAAGCGGGGAAAACAACGATCGAGTTTGCCCGAAATCGTGGAAATCGAAACACGCGCGCCGATCGCCTACCAAAAAAATTCAAAAATCTAGGGCATAGCAAAAGACTATCAAATTCGCGATCGAAAGAAATTCGGCTGGGGCAAGGCGTAAATTGACGAGGGAGGGGTGAAAGTCGATCGATGCTGGCGATAAGCTTTAAAGACTCTGCAGAGATCAGCGTATGTCAGCGCAAATCCACGGCTAAACCTGCTCCAAGAGTTATGAAACGCGCGCGCGATTTAAACTATTTGGCTGCACCCCTCCCCCGTGAGGCCCCCCGTGAGGCCCGTGAGGCCCGTGAGGCCCGTGGAGGCCGTGAGGCTTGCTGAATCAGCACACACACACACACACACACACACACCGCGCCCGCCGTCATTGTCGCCGTCTCCGCCCTCAATGCCGTCAATGCCGTCACTGCCGTCACTGCCGTCGCCGCTGCCTAACATATGTAGCTGTACGTGCCGAGTAATAACCGAATGAAAACATACGCATGCTAAACTAGTTAAAGTTATCCGGGCGCAATAACCGCAACTCGCAGGACCAAGGCCAAGGTAACCATGGTATGCGGCTCTAGCATTGGCATTGCGCTCGGCATTTCACTCGGCACTGCACCTTAAAATAAAGCCCCCCCTTTCCAAAAAGTGGCATAAAGTTAATTATTTTGTGGTGTAACAGGGCGGTCCCCGGTGGAAAACCTTGACGGGTAGGCCAGTCAAAGGCACACCCCATTAGACCTCATGGAAGTCAACCAAGTCTAGGCAGGGGAGTACAAAGGGTTTAATGCGCGCACACCTGTCACGGCTTCGACACGCGCATCACAAGTTGCGACGGACAAGGCCACACATGGGGTCATTGATGGGGCACCCATGAGGCATCCATGAGGCATCCATGAGGCATCCATAACGGATATACGCGTATATGCCGCGATAAGGGTAGGGCCCTTGTGCATGTGTGATTGAGCGATGAGGCTCGACTTTTTTTCGACGCCCGAACGCGCGCGCGATTTTTATGTTCGACGGCACGCATTGCAGACCGGATGTCAAAGATGAAGATGATTGTTGCCGTGTCCCATATGCTAGTTCAGGGGCCTAGTCTTTTGACCAAGGTTCCGCGGGCCGGGACGGACGTGGGCGCAGCGGACATGCCTGTTGTAGTAGCAGAAGCGACAGACTACCCAGTGTTGGTGCTATGGCGGCTATCCGCCCAACATTTTGGTAGTTAAGGTTGCCAGGTTCTGTTGTCCGCGGAATGCCAAAGAGTTACCCCTGAGGTTTAAACCCTTGCATCGCTAACAAGGTGGTGGTGAAGCGGAGTTGCTAAATTTAAGGACTATCCCGAACAAACCAAAACCAAATGTTAAGGGCGCATACAGTTCTGGTCGCAGGCCATTCGCAGTTCGTGGGAATTTTCAACTGAATATCATGGTGAACTAGATCAGATCATAACTCCACAGATTCCCCGTTTAAGTAGCGAAAGCATAGAAGCCTATAGATCCAGATTCAACTAAAAGTTTAAAACAAACAAGGATGCCCTGCTCATTCGGTTACCTTCGGAAACTTGGCATAGACCCTAACCTGCGCCACATGAAGCGTGTGCCAAGTCGTGCAACTAGGCTGTGTATGCTTCGGAGGAGCATTGCCGGACTACATTTGCGATACATCTACATTTAAGCGCCGTTTGAGCGACATTTGGGGTTACATTTGGGCAACGTTGGGTGACTTTGGGCGGCTTAAACCCCTTGCGAATGCAGTGCAATGTGGTGTCATGTCGTGTATCCTGTGCAATGTACAATGTACTTGTGAAATGATGCGGCGCCGCGTCACCACTTCCAAACGCATTTGATTTCTGGGCTGAGCTTTCAACAAGGATTTGTGTTAGGCTGGGCACTTGGCTAATCATGCCCTTCCCTAGTCGGTACCAAATGGCCCAGCCTGGGCGATCCTCGCCGCTTCCTTAGGCTAAAGGAGTAAAAGAGGCGACATGACACGCATACTTGACACTGAGGAGATCGTTGTGGCCACCAAGGCCACCTAGCCGCGGCATTAATTCATGATTCCGAGCCCGAAGCGGCATACGCGTGGATAATCGATCGTTGCTTAAACTTGCATTGCCATAGTATCACGACCGCTCAAGATCTCGAGTAGGTTGATCGTAACAAAGTCCATAACGCACCTTTTAAAGTAGCGACTTTTGACCCACAAGCGTCTCCCATGTCTAATAGCGAGCGGTTCGCTAGCTTTTTGAAGGTTTGAGCCCCTCCCCGCGGCTGCCGTCATAGTCGGTGAGGAGAAAAACTGGAGGCCCCCCCCCCTAGCACTCCAAAAATTGTTGGTGGGGTTGAGTGAAATACTTGCAGAATATATCTGCCATCTCGAGAGATCACAGACCCAAAACCAAATACCATACCCAGAAATTGTGCCCTTGTCGATAGCTATTAACCAATTTAATTAACTTTCTTTACAAAAATAGGCCCAGTTTCAACTTGAAAGTTCAACAATGGAGAAAGTTCAGGTTGGTTTGGCACGTTAAGCCCACCCATGGCAGACAAGTTCTGTTTTGTATGGGTCACCCTTAACGATGGAGACATTCACCTGATGGGGATATCCTGATGAGGACAAATAAAAACGATGGGATGCCAACGGATAAACGGTTCGGGAACCGTTATGATCTTATCCGATGATTTTGTCCATGGCCGTTATCGGAATTGCAACCATTAAAAAAATAGGGCAAAAGCAAAAGCAAAAGCAACTAGTCTTGCCAAGCCCAGCACCGCGTATAGACCTACCTAAACAAGAAAAATTAAAATTAAATAAAAATAAAAATTAAATAAAAATTAAAAAAAAAAAAACCTGCTCTTCTTCCCCTTTAATGCGGTCCCTGGAAACTAGGGTAGGGGTCAACATTTATGCAAGTCTTGCATGCCTGTAATCATCCTAACACCCTTGTCTATACCCCTGGAGATGATACCCTTGTGCCCTTGCTCGCTAGATGTCTAGCTTTACCGGGTGCAGTACTGCAACCGTGTAACTAGGGTAACCCATGTAGCCCCACCAGGTGCATGATGGGGCTAGGTCTCAAGTAGAGCGCCAAGAATGAGCCTTGTAGCGAGAGAAGGGCTCATGCGTAGGTTATATATGGCGATTGCCTCGTCTCCACAACCGGGTTGTGTGGCACAGAAAGAACTTTCAACCTAAAAGGTTTTGCACCACCTAGTGAATGACCTCTGCAAGTGGCATCCGAACCGTACGGGCAGACCTTAGTCCGCACAGCAGTCTCCAACCAGATCGTTCTGATGGCGGCAACCTTTCGGGCAACCTTTCGGGTTCCCTCTCGGGCCCCGTGGTAGGGCAACAACAACAACAATCATCTCCTCGTACTCACACTCCACCGCAATCTGAAACTGGGTTTCAATACCCTTCCAACCAAAGCCCGAATAGTGCTGGTAGTGCTGCAGCGGGATCGGATCTTGCTAATGGTAGTGCATCCCGAATAGCACAAGTACAAATCGCATCTCCGACAACCATCAACAGAGGGACTGCTATTTCACAAGATTTCGCTATTCCGGGCCAATATAACACATCAGATCGCAAAATCTACGCTCCAGCTGTGTTTGACAAACACCGAGGATCTGATGGTTATGACTCAGGCCATGACTCGCGGGGTTCCGTAGGAAGTTCGCTGGGCCGGGCCTCGATTACCTCGGGTGGTATACCACCATCGCGACGAACTAGTTCCGTTGGATCAACGTTATATTCTTTAAACAATGTTAAGGGAAGTCAAGATCCTCTTGGTCCGCATCGCCAATCGCCCTCTAACGATCCCGGATCGCTCCCGAACTCTCACCAGTCTGGTCAATCGATTCATTCTGGTACTACAATCCAATCCGTTGTGACAGGTATTTCTACGCGTTCGGCTCCTACTAGTCCTAATACTCAAACAGGACCAGCACCCACTAACCACGCTAACTTGCCAGGAATTTCGTCGTTGTTGTCGGCATCTGGCCAGGTCTCTCCGCCGCCGGCTCCTGTTTTACCGTTGCGACAACACCAGCAGCATCCTCAGCACCCTCCGTCGCCTCCGACAACTGTTTACGACTCTCAAAAGGACACTAACCATAGCACAGACATGCCAGAGCTGCCTGTTGGATCTTCAATGCCTAATTCCACAGTGATCCCCGAATCGGCAGCTCCGCTGGGCCAAGAGCCACTAGTTAGGCGCTCCAAAACTCATACGCCTCTTACCACTGATGGAAATGTTGGTACGAATTATCACAATAACGATTTTGGCCATTCCAACCTCACCCATGGGTTGATGAACCACCACCAACAAGCCGAGATCGGCCAGGGTATGCATTCGGCTTCAATTCCTCCACGTTCTGGCCATGGAATGCATTCTGCTCCTGTACCTTCTACAAGCCCGGCCCATAATGTGCCGCAGTCAAACGGTAACTCTGTGCTCGGCCACAATATGGTACCAATGAGCGCCCCGCCCTATGTACCTGCCTTTTACACTTATGAGGCCACTCCTCGCGAGTACGACTACCAACCCATGCACCAAGTTAATGGCCATGGTGGAGTCCACTCGCCTCCAAGTTCCTATATGTTATATCCTAATGGACAACCGTATGGCTATGGTATGCAGCCATACTACAACGGCGCTCCCCCGAACCAAGCGGGAGCCCAGCCAATTCACAATGCAATGACGAACTCTGGTTCTTCCATGTCAAGTCCTACCAGTCTTTCTATGGCTCCCCACAGTCTTGGTCCACCCATGAACCAAGCGCAACAGGCGCAACAGGTTTCCCAAGTCGGCCATGCTGGCCCTGGGGGTCCTGTGGCTCAAGTTCCTCGTGGTCAAGTCCCTGGTGGCCAAGTTCCTGGTGGTCAAGTGCATGGTCAAGTGCATGGGGGTCCCATAGTGCCTCAAGTAGGTCCCAATGGCCAGCCGATGAATGCGGCCATGGCCGCCGCTGCTGCGTCGGCTGCTTCCGCCCAACTCGTTCACGTTGCCCACGCAGCATTGATGCAAGCATGGCGAGCACCACCGCACGAAATTTCAAATCCTCAAGTTAAGCGTCGTACTAAAACTGGTTGTCTTACTTGCCGTAAGCGCCGGATCAAATGCGATGAAACCCATCCTGTGTGCAAGTACTGCGATCGTAGCCAGCGGATCTGTCTTGGGTATGACCCCGTATTCGCTAGTGACCGATTATCCCGTGCTGAAAGTGTAGTGCTCGTACGCAAACAAGCACCGCTAGCAGCTGTTTCGGTCAAGGTACGTATCGAGAGGTGGCACGACGTTGCTCATGTCTTCAGTGAAGAGCTCGCGCCCTTTCTTGATCGCCTACTTGGTACTCAAAGGTTCAGTTTCATTGGCAAGCTTGTGTGCGATCAGTTGACAAGCGCCGACCCGCGTATGATTCGCGTGGCTGGCGAACTCGAGGCTATGCGCCAGATTTTGGCCATGGTGTATGGACTAACTCACTACCCTGCTCTGCGAAGTTTGTCTTTATCAGGCGAGAATGTCGCACTAGAGAAGCTACGCATGACTGACGAGTACTCTCTGCTTCGCGCACTAACAGAGGCACTGGCTACTCTCAATGGAGAGTTCCTGCCTGCGCTTTTGGCGGCAGATGAGACTCCTCTCGACCGATTACGGGTTCTGTCTGCTTTGTTATACTCAAAGCGAATTGTTCCAAGTCATGAAGTGTGCCGCGTAGATCCTGAGGCTATCAAGCCATTGGTCCCGACAACGGGCCCGGCGCTGTGGCAACTGGCCAAAGAAGTTGAAGATGGTCGCCGGCTTACGGAGGCGCACCTCCGAGCATTGAATTCGTTGGTACTGCCTGAACGCAAGTTGCTCGCATTTCTGATTGTTCACGCGATCATTCCAGATTCGTGGCCCGGAAGCGTGCTTCATGCCGTGAGCGATCAAGGTCCATTCCCTGCCGCACTGGTCGAAATTGCCGTGGGAAGCAGAAAGATTTAGTTTTGCTGGCCGTATATTTATAGAATTAGACCACTATTTATTTAATTTTGTTTTGTCCATTTTTTTTTTTTTTTTTTTTTGGGGTAGATGTTCTGGTAGTTCTTCTAGTAGTTCTTCTAGTAGTTGTTATGGCATGAGTAGAACCCCGAACCGATTTTAGCGTTCACTATTTGGACGTTCTCCAATCAGTTGAAAATTTCACGATAAATTTCATACAGCCGGAGAAAGACCCTGCGTATGAAAACTAATCCGAGACTATCGACAGGGGGGTCCTCCTGGCATATTCCTATTATTAGGCGGTATTACGACGCGTTTCAGTGGGTCTACTCACCCCGTAGTAGAAACTAAATGCAACGTCACGTAAATTTGGATGAGGTGCATGTGATGTTTCAAAATTCAGTAGTTACGAACTGTAAACTGGTTGATTCTGTTCTATAGTCGCTTTTGTAGTTGAAGCTCCAATGCAATGTGTGCCTTTCAGCCTCGCTGAAAAAAAGCAAGTAAAAAGCCTCGCTCATATCAGCGCCTACATCGGGACCAAGGACCACGTGACTCGAGATCCCAGAAAATAACACGGGTTATCTGTTTCCCCCCTCCCTTCTAAGCTCATAAAGCTGGTAACACCAGCTAAGCCAGATCAATAACACGCGATTCGAATCGCTGGGACGAACCCCCGAAGCTTGTTTTTATTCGTGTGCTTACAGTGCGGAGGCGCAGATGCACGCCGTCGCTATTTATAGGTAGTCGCGTGGCCGGTTTAAATGTACATGCGGAGGTCGCGTATGTGTTTTTTTTCCAAATGTCCTTGACTTTTTGAGCCAACGAAGGTATTTTGTTGTTTTTGTACAAAAGACTACCTAAAATTTAATAGAATACTCGGATAGCCAGCTGAAAACTACATATTTTAAAAGATATAATCGCTTCAAGGAACTTATTTCTCGTCGAGTTAGGCTAGCTAAAACAAGCTAACTAAAAGACAAGCTAACTACATTAATTAACGTTGACCCGCTTTAGTAGGTATGTATGTACGTACGCTAGTGCAGATGGACATGGTAGCAGGTTAGACATGGTAAGAAGACCCAGCCGATCTGACGTATTAATCCAAAAATAGAAAGCTTAGATTGGAGTCGACTCCACCACCACGACAAACTCACTTAAAAGAACTAAAAAAACATTACTTCGTTGATCAAAAAAGACAAAGCCAACTAGAAAATCAACTTTCGTCAATAGCAACCCTGCCCAGTGTCTCCATGGAGTTCATGTATTGCACAGTGGAGAGCACAAATTTTTTTTTTAAGTCTTTCCTACTCCCATCCGAGTAAGCGTGGAGGAGTGCTAAGCTTAGCTTAGGCCCACATACTATGTAGGCTTTGGGCACGGCTGTTAGCTAAGCGGGGGGGGGGGGGCTCGATGGGTGTTTGCGTCTCCTCTCGACTCCTGGACCTGATGAGAAGACAGCCTTCACACCACCACCAAACTTCATTAAGTGGCCGGACTACACTCGTTTTCCTTTACACAGGTATCTTTCTGTATTGCGCGAAGAGCGCTGGTGTTTGTGACAGAACATTTTAATCTTTTTTCTATTCGCTGAGCGGAACTAGTAACGTGCGTGAGTGTGTTGCCGGCGAATCAACACCTCGATTTTATTTCTTGTTGAACGACCATCATAGGTTCATTACCAGGCTTAGTCCCGGCCTCCTAACTTATATCTCGCTGCACAGTCTTGTTTAAGTTCTATGAGACAATTGACAGGCCATACTTTCACGTCTGGAGCGCGTAGTAACGGCGAGTATCGCGCCGTCGATAACCATGGCAGCGGCGCCGATAGCCCCTCGGTGGGCCCACAGAACCCGTTTGCCAGCGCTGGCGATAGCGCAGGCGGGCTCAGTTCCAGCGAGTCCTCGACTTCTCGCGGTTCAAGTATCGCCCATTCGGGCCAGTCCGACAGCATGCTTGCTGGTAGCGGCACCGGTACTAGTGGTAGCGGTCTCACAGGGTCCACGGACCTCCATGCAGATCATAGCGGTGGCCGTGGTAACCGCAAACGTTCTTCTTACGCGCCATCAGCCCTTAGCAGTAGTGAGTTCGATCGGTACCCGGCTCCTGCATCTCTTCTTAACCCTCATCATGGTGGTGGTTCCGCCCGATACTCGCGAACGTCAAGTATCGACCAGGATATGCATCACGGAGGCCGCGGTACCGCTTTAAAGAATGGTGCCACCGTCGCCGATAGCCCCGGCAACCGTCGGACTTCGAGCTACGCGTCAAGCGCCAACGACGCCGAACACGACCCATTCCTCGTGGCTACCATGGCAAACACAGACTTTAGTCCCTTTGGCGGCTATCCTGCGTCGGATTTCCCTCTGCACATGGACGAAAAGGAGAACGACGATTACCTCCACAACCCCGATCCGATCCAGGACGCTATCGCGGACCGACAATGTCACAATATGGACCGTCGTGGTTGGGGATGTTTGATTGCGTTTATTGGCCTCATTGGCGGCGCCATTATTGTGTTTATTTTACTGCCTATTCTCGACTTCACTGGCCCGGTTACGCGTCATCCTGCCAAGTATGTCGAGCCTTCTTTGTCGCCTTATGTTTACGGGCAGCTGTCGGCTGTGCGCACAAACCTCATCGACAACGACACCCCCAAGGACGCATACCACCACACTTCCATCAACGGCGATACCTGGGATCTTGTGTTTAGTGATGAATTCAATGTTGAGGGACGCACCTTCTACGACGGTGATGACCAGTTCTGGCAGGCCATGGACTTCCATTACGCGGCTACGGAGGATCTTGAATGGTATGACCCCGATGCTGCGTCAACTGTGAATGGTACCTTGCGTCTCCGTATGGATGCGTTCCAGAACCACGATTTGTTCTATCGTAGTGGTATGTTGCAGTCATGGAACCGATTCTGCTTCTCCCAAGGTTATATTGAGGTGGCGGCTAAGCTTCCTGGTGACGGTCGCATTGTTGGTTTCTGGCCCGGTATGTGGACGCTTGGTAACCTTGCGCGCCCAGGATACTTGGCCACTTCCGATGGCGTGTGGCCTTACAGTTACAACGACTGTGATCCTGGTATCACGCCGAACCAGTCGTCAACCGATGGCCTCAACTATTTGCCTGGCCAGCGTCTCAACAAGTGTACATGCCCTAACTCTGATCACCCGACCCCCGGTACTGGCCGCGGAGCTCCCGAGATTGATATTATTGAAGGTACAGTTGACACGCCGACAAACCGGCCAGCGAACCCGGTTGCTTCGCAGAGTTTGCAGGTAGCGCCGATGGACATTTGGTGGATGGTTGACTACGACTTTATCACAATCACGAACTTGTCGGTGACGTCAATGAACTCGTGGACGGGTGGTCCGTTCCAGCAGGCCGTATCGGGTACTACGTATTTGAACGCCGATTGGTATGAGTACGGAGGCAAGGGCATGTACCAAACCTATGGCTTTGAATATCAGAACGACCCAACCACTGGTTACATTTCGTGGTATGTGGGCCAGAACGCGTCCTACACGATGCACGTGGGCGCACTGAGCCCTAATGGCAATGTTGGTTGGCGTACGATTTCGCGCGAGCCAATGTCGATTGTGCTCAACTTGGGTCTTTCGACATCGTGGGCCTACATTGACTTTTTGGACCTTGTCTTCCCAAGTCAGTTACTGGTTGACTATGTGCGTGTGTACCAGCCGCCGAACAACTCGAGCACAACTTGCGACCCCGAAGGGTATGAGACGACGGAGTACATCGCCAATCACCCCAAGGCGTACTTGAACGCGAACATGACCAGCTGGGAGGAGACGGGCTACTCATGGCCCAAGAACAGTCTGATGAACACGTGTTAATTCTTGCTCTCGTGTTGTATTTGTATCATCGGCCTCAGGGCCAATCTTCCTGCAAGGATCATTTATTTTTATTTAAGTAGCATCCGCTGTTTACCGCATGTATTAAAACTCATTTTCTTCTTAGCTTTTGTAATTATACGAACCAGTCTCAGAGATTTAGCTGTTGTGAATCAAGTATGGACTCTTGCTTCTTTGAACCAAATGGATGCTGCCAACACAATAGTGCGAAATAGTAAGTATGTACAGAAGAACATTGTGAAGAAGTAGTTTAGAACAATATTTTACTATCACATGAGCCAGAAAAGGCAGCAGCTTAGACCTGAACAAAGAGAAATAGCATAGATAAAAAAACTCAAAAAGAGCACAAACTATAAAAGAAGGCTTCACTCCAAAAAAAAAAAAAAACCAAAACTTTTTGTCCATCTAATCGCTATCTTCCCCATGTCCTGAAATTTCATCCGATGTCTGTTTATCGCGCACGTTTGCTAGGCTTGTTTACAATGTACCTTACAAATTCCAAACGGCCATCGTTCGTCGGCGTCGCGTTTACTCAACGCCAACTGGAACGCGAGTTATCAAACGCTCAATTAATTTAGTCTCGTTAATTAGCTACCGTGTGCTATGTTTCAACATCAACCCTGGAATTTCTCAGCTTCTTGACTAACTGCTTATAAGTGGATGGCACGTATCTCATGTCTCCTTTGGTTTTCACACTGTCAAACATGGGCCCCTCGTGCATGTGCCGCGCGTACGAGCCACAGACCCGGGTGAAAAAAAGTCGCGTCTGAAAAATTCCAACAACATCCAGTATGGATAACATCATAGATCGGAGTTCAAACCATACCAAAACCCAGAGTAAAGTGATCGACGCGGCTGTGGTAATTAATTAGGACTACCCTTACCCGGATTAAGGCTCAGAAATCGAAAGTTTTTCCGCATATCGAGCCAATAGCTAAGGAGTAGCCTTTAAATGTCACATACGCACAATGAAGGCTTGCAATTTACTAAGCCCCATCATCACCCATTTGTCTTAGAAGCAAGCTCGTGGGGCTTGGAAACTAACTCCTAGGCAAAAGCTACGCGGAAACTTTATTTATAGCCTTGCTTGCGCGGTCCCACCGCCTGCGTTTCCCACCGCCTGCGTTTCCCACCGCCTGCGTTTCCCACCGCCTGCGTTTAGAATACCCAAATGCGCCCCCTTCCTTTCCTCACCCCTTTTTTAGCCCAGCCCACCTTTATTTTTAATAGTGTTGCCCTAACCCCGGACTTGATGTCTCAACCGGGGGCATCGGCTCGCAAGAAGCCCAGTGTTTAAACCTACTCACCTTCCGGATAAGTTCCAGGACACACACACGTTGTATTTATCCCCCCAAATCTTCGGGCCCGTGCACTTGTTGTACTGATTGAAAGAAACTGTTAAAACAAGGTTTCTTGTGTCGTTGAAACCTAAGCGGGCCATTTGGAAGTCGTCATCGCGTATCCGACCACGACCACTCGACGACGGTAATTTCTAACCCAAGAGCTTTGAAGCACTTGTAGTTGTACTTTTGTTCTTTTCTGTTGTATCAAAAGGCAAGTTTTTTTTTTGGACTTGTATATTTATCCATCATTTCGCAAAAAAATGCTTGGACTCACACGCCTATTTGTACTCCTAGCGGCCTTTGTATACTCCGTGCAGGCTGAATCCAGTACCACCGACAGTAGTGAGAGCTCTTCAGAGTCTGGTTCGTCCAGCAAGTCTTCAACGGCTTCACAATCACCTACACTGGTGTGGGTGACCTCCACTATTAATGCCAACAGTTTCACCGTGTTCCAAAGTCCATACTACCAAAACTTCCCCCATTATTGGACCGATATCGCTTCGCCTAAGTCAGGTTCTATTGGTCTTGGACGCCTTAATGGTACGGTCGGAGGTACCAGACAAGGCAATATTGTGCCTTCGAACGATGTCACAAGCCTAATCTCAAGCATCAATGCCGATTTGGGTACTGCTGGCCTGCCGTACCCTCCCCTTGACCCGCAGCGTGCCGACAAGAACCCGATCACCAGCGATGGTGTCGTGGTTAAGCGTGACCAGATTGAAAGGACCAACACCGTCAGCTGGCCTACCGGAGAGCCTTCATCTGAAAATGCTGGAAACAGTGCCACTGAGCCCGCCGCGACCGCAGAACTCGCACCAACTCCTGAGGCCACGAGCTAAGCCAGGCGCACGCTCCTTATTTTATTGTCTATCCAGCATTGCATAACTTATAACCTATCATTTAGCTACTGTACGTACTTGTAGCTTGTTCCAATCCTGTTTTTGTTAAACCACCAAAAAAAAAAAATTGTACAAAAGCCGGTGATGCAGATCATTGACGTCATCGAGATTGAACGTTGCGATCAGGTGATTGTGATTGCCCCCGATATCACAGAGCCTTCACTCTTGAGATTCGCATGTAGTACTTCAAAACCGCAATATGTGGTACCGGCGTGATCACTTGCACTTTTCCTGTAGTTGTCAAGGCTCTCACATGTGACTCTGGTGTAGACGTTCGACCCATGCTACCGCCGATAACGTGACTTCTTTTTTTGGCTGGTTTGCACTGACTAGTTTAACACCTACAAGGAAACAAACAAAGCACGTGACACGCAAAAACCCGGTTACAAATTATATATCTCCACTCTCGAATTGAGACTCTTTTCATTCGACACTAGTGGCAAAATGTTCAGACTGCTCGCTAGATCTCCTGTTGCGTCGCGTGCACTGCGCACACCTTTGCGACCAATCGCTCCACAGCTTAACCAATACCGCTCGTTGTTCATTCAGACGGCATCGACTCCGAATGCGGATGCGCTCAAGTTCCTTCCCAGCCAGGATGTGCTTGGATCTGGGGCATCCACGGTTGAGTTCCTCAATGGCCGTGAGGCTCACTCGTCGCCTCTTGCACACAAATTGTTTAGTATTGATGGTGTTCGTGGCGTCATGTTGGGCCCAGACTTTATCACCATTGAGAAGGACTCTGGATTTGCTTGGCCTATCATCAAGCCAGAGATTTTCTCTATTTTGACTGAACACTTGACCAGTGGTGAGCCACTACTCAAGGAGGGCTCTCAGGCTCGTTCTGACACTGAGTACAATGAAGACGATACAGAGGCTGTTGGAATGATCAAAGAGCTTATAGATACGAGAATCCGCCCGGCTATCCAGGAAGATGGTGGTGATGTTGAGTACCGTGGATTTACTGATGACGGAATTGTTCAGCTCAAACTGCAGGGTGCGTGCCGTAGCTGCGACTCGAGCAGTGTGACCCTTAAGAACGGTATTGAGAGCATGCTCAAGCACTATGTCGAAGAAGTCAAAGGTGTTGAGCAGGTCCTGGACCCTGAGGAGCAGATTGGGCTGGAGGAGTTCCAGAAGCTCGAGCAGCGTCTTAAGAAGAAGTCTGATGATGATATGGCCCCGTCGTTGTAAACCGGCCAAATGCGTACATAATTTTACAATATGAATATTTATTTATTTCTGCTGGCGTAGCTTTCAGTTTCTAACGGAGGTTTCAGTTCCTAACGAAGGTACAAGTACTAACTTTTCTTGAACAAAAACATGGTCAAAACAGAGATCTTGTTGAGATACAAACTGAACAAAGTGAATTTTCACACTTTAAGAACCACTACCAAATAAAACCGAACCAACAAACTTCGTTCGATCTTCAGAACCAACACAAAAATTGCCCATCATCGACTATAAATAACTTCTTCTTCACATGGGCCGCCTCGGTTCCTGCTTCCTGCCTAAAATAACAGCTCAGGCGCGATATGACATAGTTTTAGGCGTATCACCTCGCTAACGCGATGCATGACTCAGCGTCATATCGATGATGACAGGCCTGGCAGCACAACTTCAACCGTACGGCCCTTAACATGTTGCAGATGTGTGTGCCTTTTACAGAAGATAGATATGCAAGTCATCTGGGGAAGTCAGCCTCGTTTCATGGGGCGTCGAGGCTCTGTCATCGTTTTCGCGTCTGAGTAGGGGTACTAAATTATATTAACTTAACTTAAGGTCCAAGGGTCAAAGCCAAAAAAAAAAAGGAATATCGAAACACAGACCTGTAGTCCGCAAAACTTTTGACTCTGTTTCGGGCGGTGTGCCCTTAAGCCTAACAGACTTCCATTCGCTTAAACGGCGTCACCGCTCCCACGATATGGTGCAGCCTTCTCGAGCCGTTATCGGCTACATTTTACTGTTATCGTGCGTGGCGGCCCTAGTTACCAGGTGCGTAGCCATAGCATTGTACTGCAACTTATGGCTTAACGATGGTATTTCTCCTGCTTGGATAGGCATAACAGGGACAGACATTTACATTCTTCTCCAAGACTTTATCGACCCTCTTATCGTGCGACTTCCGCTTGGTAAAATCCCCTACTTTAGCCGGCTTGTCAAGAGCCGATTCTGTCGACGGGCTTACTCGCTGTTGTTTGTGATGCGAAATATTTTCTTGTTTGTATCGACAATCTTTCTGGTTGTATGGAATGCGACCTCCATTCTTGCATACAACGAGATGAGTACAATGAAGATTGTGATGATATCTTTCGAGGCCACCAGCGCCGCATTCACAATTGTCTACTTTAGCGCATTCATAGCCAGCAGGTCGCTTGGCTTTGCAATGGCAGGCCAAGTGGTTGTGGTGATGGTATCCATGCTTGAAATTGTGCTGGCCATGATCTCAGCATGGATCAATTCACTTGAACGGATTGCCCCTGATGCTATCTCCCGTGTTGAGTACCAGTATGGCGACAGTCTTGTACGACTAGTCAAAATGCTAAAGGCATTCCAGTACTTTAATTTGCTGCTTGCATCCACGGGAACGATTGGTCTACTGCTGGCAGTATCCATCAATGCGTCCAACCGGCTTGCTCTGTTGCCAGTGCGATTGGTGTATGTGTACAGTATCGCGTGCTTTGCGTGTATTATCGTTTATTTGGTCTACTTTGGTATGTCAATTCGCAATGTGGAGAAGTTGAATGACCTTGACGTTGACTTTAAAGATGTTAAGGTCGCCAACCCAATCATTGCCGTGGCAGCACTTATACTGTGCGTGGTCGGTCTCACCACCGCGTACTTTATGAGCCGGCGACCACAGTCGACGTTGGCTGTTGAGGAAATTGACCTCGACAAGTTCTCTGTGGACCAAAAGAAGATTCTTGCAAAGCTCATTGATAATTACAACCGTGCTCTGGTGCCCGGAAACGCGTCTGGCGAGAACATGCTATCGCTCATGGACGCATACGTCCAATCACCGATGCCCTCATTACACTGCAAAGTTCTCAGGATATACGATGACGGTAACACCGGTTCCGGTAACTTTTTGACAGCGTCCCCATCGGCGTCGGCATCGGCCTCGATGCAAAGAGACCCCGAGCGCGACCACGACGAGATTCACAAGGGCGGCGGTGGCCTCCACATTGTAAAGAGTTACTTGAGCTTCGCCTCGTCAATTGAAACCGAGGCACGCAAAAAGTACGAGCGCGTCAGGGCGTTTGACATGCTCGACTTGCCGCTCATTTTTGAAGATCTGCCCCTCGAGTTTAGCAATGTGCCTGTACGAAAGTCCAAGGCCAAGAAGGCTAGCTCGCACCCGAAAGCAGCTTTTATTGATAAATACTTGCCGAATACTCCTGACGATGACCCATTCAAGCAGTTTATTATGACAACAGAGGCCATGGTTCTATTGTCAGTGATCGACGACCATGACTTGTCGAGCTCGCTACCCCCCGAATCGCGTTTGGGAAGATTTGCTTCCAAGTATTTGGGTGCCAAGAGCCGATTCAAACTTTTGGCAGTGCGGATCGGACTGCTGGCTTCTCATTTCCCCTTCAGGCAAGCCATTGTGTATACGTCGCCGACTAAAAAGCCTATAGCTCGCGCAGCTGCCGTGTGCATGACGATCTCGCATTGGAATCGTCGGTTGCCCCGGAACCAGCGGTGCGATTTGCTGCTCGACCCTGCGTTTGCGCACTCTGGAATGGGCGAGGAGTTCGAGCCAAGTGGGTGGGTCACCAGCGGGCTTCCCCCTACCCACGTAATTGATCTACGGCCATACGCGCACTGCAAAACAGTAAAGGAATACCTCAAGGCCATAAAGTATCGGGATCAGTCAGCTACGTTTGTTCGCGAGGGTGGACAGGTTATTGAGACAACTGACTTTAGCCCTGAGAACTGTCGCATTGCCATCGACCTGTGGGCCAAGATTGCCGCCAAGCGTACGGGCGAGGGTCACACTGCAGTGCTTTCACCGCCCACGCCGGAGTTTTTGCAAAGTTTAGGCAGTAAAGCCAACGAGAAAGGATTCAGGAGTCTGCTATTTTTGAAAATTGATGGTGAAGCTATTGCCTCGTGCGTCTTATTCCGTCTTGGCGACACCATCACCAGCGATATCCAAGGCCTTGACCATACTATTGCCCGTCGTTACAAGGCCTATTTTGTAATGATGCAAGAGACGATCAACATAGCTCTACGCGAAAACGTCAAGTTTGTTGACTTTGGCCCGACTACAGGTAAGGCCAAGCTCGACATTGGTGCACAAGAAGTAACGCTTATTGGAGGCCTCTGGGCACGCCAGCCTCTCAAAGCGCTCAGTGCCACGTTCGCAGAGTCTGTAGAATAGAAACTAAATTAGAAATAAGTTTTGATTTGAAGATCGTTTTACATTTGCATGCATAACAGCGGCTACATTTGAATCGCTTCAAGATTATGAGAAGAATGTGTCATTTGCAGGTTGTGCTGATACCCTCGCCCTTGACCCCCCAAATCGCTCATATTGTTCATACATGTCGTTGAAGTGCGTTTGAACATCAGCATCATCAATGCACGTTTGTATACCCTTATACCCCGCTTTTGAGGGGTGCCCTCCACACGGCGAGACCATGCGTGGGGGCTAGGGAACTCAACTACAAAAAGGATGGTATTTCTGTTGAGACGACAACTGTTGAGTCTTCATCCCACCGTGTGTTAATAGTCCCACACCAAACTTTCTTTTTAACCCAAACCAAAATGAAGTACAGTCTCGCAGTGACTGCACTGGCCCCGTGGTTCGAGAGAACCTCGATCAAAGCTACTGGCTGGGTCTCTTCAGCAGACAATGTAGCAGTGGTTCCATCGAAGGATTCTTTTTACAACTATTCAAACCCAGACTTGAGCGCCTTCAGCAATGGAGATGTGCTGAAATGGCGTCCTGTGGGCCTTGCCAACTTTGCCAATGTCTCGAGCGCATACCAACTTCTTTACCGTACTGAAAGTGCATTGGGCGACCCCGAAACAACTGTTACCACGGTTATTATCCCGAATTCAAATACCAATTCAACGATCATTAGCTACCAAATCCCCGAGGATAGTGTGGACATCGATTGCAACCCTTCTTATGAGCTTGTGAACTCGACTAACCAGCCTGATATTCAAAGACTGCTGGACACGGGCCACGTTATTGTGTCTCCAGACTACGAGGGCACTAACTCAACCTTCACGGCTGGTATTCACGAGGGTAAGCTCACTCTCGACTCTGTGCGTGCAGTGCTGTCCACGAGAGACAATGTAACCCACATTAAGAACTCAAAGGTTGCACTTTGGGGATATTCCGGTGGATCAATTGCATCTGGCTGGGCTGCTGAGTTGCAACCTAGTTATGCTCCTGAAGTTGAGCTTACTGCCGTGGCAGTTGGTGGATTTGTTACGAACCTTACAGCGTCGGTGCTTTCCGTGAACAAGGGACCCTACATTGGTTTTATTCCTCCTGGTGTGCTTGGTCTTGCGTCGGCCTACCCCAAGCTCTGGGACGACTTGCACCGTTTGCTCAAGCCTGAGAATGCAACTGCTTTCCTCCAGGGTTTCAAGCAGTGTGTGACTGCTGATGTGCTCCAGTACTTTGGCCAGGACATTTTCTCCTACTTCACCGATGGCGAAAGTGTGATCTACACCCCTTACCTCCAGGAGATCTTGATCAATAACACCCTTGGCGTGTTCAACACTCCCAAGGCGCCTTTGTACATCTACGAGGGTGGTGAAGATATTATTGCTTTGCCCTCTGAGGCGAAGAGAGCTGCTGAGTTCTACTGCAAGAACGGTGCGAGTGTGCAGTATAAGACCTATCCAACTTTGGACCATATTTCTGCTGCCGTGAGTGGAGCTCCTGGCGCTGTTGACTTTATTCTAAGTGCCTTTAATGGTTCCCTTCAGCTCGGCTGTGATCTCGGCAACACTACGAACTCGACTAATACCACCACAACCTCCGCCAAGCCCAGTGGTACTGCCTCAGGCAATGTGACGACCTCATTGACTCCGTCTGCCTCCGGAACTGGCCATGGTGGTAACGGTGGAAACGGCGCAAACGGTGGTAACGGCGGTAATGGTGGCAATGGCGGTAACAGTGGTAATGGCGGTAACGGTGGTAGCGGTTCAGCTTCTGGCTCTGCTTCAGGATCTCCTAGTGGATCTCCTAAAGGATCTGCGAGCGGATCTGCTAGCGGATCTGCCACTGGCTCGCCTAAGGCCCCTGCAACCTCTAATGCTGCAGTGACGATTCTTCCCAGCATGGTGCTTGCACTCTTCTGCTTCCTGTGCCTCTAATTTTAATACAGTGTAACGATATCCTTGAATAATAATTGACCTTTGACTTCAATCTTCTAAGCATCTACTTCAAAAACAATTGCTCCAAGGCTCATAGCCTTAAAAGTCTTCCAAATGAGCTGCTCAACTATCCAACTACATACAACTAAACGCATCTAAAAGTCCAGCAGTTCAAGATATTAGAAGGAAGCCAGGACCTGGCCAGTTGGTATAACCTCCAAACAAGCCATGGACCTGGCAAAGCACCAAAAAATTAACTATCAACCAAATAGGTTCATTGAGCCAACCATTGTCATTGTGCACGAGAGGCATAATCCTGGTAAGCGTCGACGGCCTGTTGGATGCGCCTGCTCAGCACCGAGTCGGTATCAACCCATTGTAACAAGTCAGTTTGGGACTGGTTGAGTAGAATTCCGGTGATTTGCGACGCCAGTTCATCATCGCCATGGACTGACGTATGCTGTAGGACCTTGGGATAAAGCGCCTCGCCAATCACCTGCTTCTCAGCTTCTTCATTTTCAGCAGATGCTACTGCCGCAGCCAGTGAAGTTCCATACCCCAGCTGGTTGGGCGTGAGCCGCTTCATGTTTGCAGGTACATACGGCGTCATGCCGTCTGCCGCAGATGCCGCCGCAGCGGCGGCAGCCGTATAGTATGCGGGGTAGGGTACGGGTAGATAGTAGTAGGGCGGGACCCGGCCACCAGAGCCTGCAGAGCTTGTAGCGCCCGCGAGATCCGAGGCCGCCGGGGTGGGTATAGACAGCGCACGCGGAGGACGTTTTTGCAGGCCCCCGTTACCATTGTGTCGGGGGTACTTTTGCTTGTCCTTGCGGAGGGCGTGGGCAACATACAAAATGCCGCCCCACATATTTTTGCCATTCATCTCAGCAATTGCCCGCTCAGCATCGGCATTGTTTTCAAAACATACAAATCCGAATCCTCGCGACTCGCCAAAGTCGTCCATCATAACTTTTGCGGACACTACCGGTCCGAAGCGGCCAAACTCTGACGCGAGCATTGTATCAGTGACTGAGGGTCCAAATCGTTGAATGTACAGGTTCGCACGCGGGCTCGCGCTATCGTAATGTCTGTTAGGAGGGGTGTTTTGTCGGTCTCCGCCCACGCGGTCAGGTCCTATACTTGAACTTCGCCCTGACAATGGCGGGTACAAGGAGTGTCGACGATACGGTCCTGGGGATGCTTGAGGAGTTGATCCTTGCGAGCTCAGGGCAGCTGGACTGTACGGAAGGTAGGGACTGAAAGTGTTGTACATGCTGTACGGGCTTTGAGGGTATCCAGGTGCTGCGACGGGCACAGTCCCTGGGATTGCCCCAGGAATCATGGCGCCAGGGCCCTGGCCTTGGCCTGGAGCTGGGCCCATGTTTTGAGTTGGGATCGCATTTTGATTTTGGTGGTGGTGATGTTGATGGTGATTACGGGCATAATTGGAGTTGCGTTGCTGCGCCCGCGTCACTTGAAGGGTACGACCTTCGACATCAATGCCATTAAGTTCTGCAATTGCCTTCTGAGCGTCCTGAGGATCCTTGTAGCGCACAAATCCGTAACCACGGTGGTTGAAGTAATCGTCAAGAGGCATTGAGTATGTCTCTACCTCACCAATATTCGCAAATAGATCGTAAAAGACCTGTTCAGTAACTGTCATGTTGATTCCACGAACAAATAAATTGCGGAATTCACCCGATGCGGATTCATCGTCGTATCGCCCGAGTAAAGACCGCTTGGGCAGGTTCTGGCCGACAAATAAGCGCATACCAAATAATTCAGTGTTGTTCATGGCCTCAATTGCTTTTCTCGCGGAGGTCTTTTCGGGTTCGGCCGATTCTGGAGCATCGGCGGGGGTCGTCGACGGGCTCGTGGACGAGGTCGTGGGGGCAGTGGAGGTAGGGGCGGCAGCGGAGGCATAAGTGACGTAGGCAAAACCTCTACTTTGGCCGTATTCATTGACGGCGACGCGGCACCACGAAATAGGTCCAAATGGCAGGAACGCGTCATAAATGTCTCTAGCAGTCGCTGCGGGGTGAATGTTCTTGATAAAGACACCGTCGGGAATGGTTTGAATAGGCGGAGGTCGCGGAGGACGCACGAATTTGGATCTGTCCTGGAAAGGAATTAAGCGGGTAAGCGAATTGTTCACAAAGAAAGGTTCCAGGGCGTCTGCGATCCGGGCAGCATCGTCAGTACCAGCGAAGTTAATGTAGGCGTAACCGAGGTGCTTTTGGCGCATTGGGTCCCGGCAGACACGTACAGTGGTAATAACACAGCCCAGAGCAGCTGCCATGGGTCCTACGGCAGCCTGAAGAAGCGATTCTTCCACAGACGTGTCAATATCGTATACATAGAGGTGAGAGCCATGCGAGGCGTGGGTTGGTTGATTACCTTGTTGGCCAGCCTGCGAATGGCTAGACAAAGAATCCAAAGACGCGGTCTCACTAGGCTCAGCGCCATCTCCAAGGGGGTCTGAGTCTGAGCCACGAAGCTTAGCCGATGATGATGGCTCAGTTGGCACACTAGCATTGGCACCGGGTGTGGAGGAGCCAGTCGCGTTTTGTTTGGTGGTCGACTTCATTGGTTCTTCAGAGTCACTGGAGTCACTGGAGTCACTTGATTCACTTGATTCAGTCACAGACGCCTGAATAGAGGCCTCAGGCCCCGGGCCCGGGCGCGTAGCCACGGGCGCGTTCACAGACACATTCGAGCGTCCAGGCACACCATTTCGCGTCGAACTCTCATCGGTACGCGTCGTCGATTGCCTCGTGGAAGCCTGCTTGGCAGAGGCTGCGTCCTTAACAGTTGGATCTAGCGGGGTCCCCGGGTTCGGGCCAGTCATCCAGGGCGGGGAGAGAAGGGGGGGTTGGAAGGACAAGTGCGGCGGGCTGGAGAAGGGAAATTGAATGCCAGCAATAATATGGTCCGACCAAGTCTTAGATCCTACGTCAATCTCGTTGGTGCTGATGCTTGCGGTGGTGGAGGAGGTGAGCAGGTGCAAGTGGTGGTGGGTGTGTGATGCTTGTGTAGTGCTATGTGCGTGGTAACTTAGGTTATGGCTAACTACCTTAGAACTCGTCTTAGTCTACGCTTAACGCGCGGGTAGGGGAGATGTGATGACAGCGCCTACTGTGAAATGTAAGGGCCCTCCCTGGCAGCAGCCAGCATGGCAGGGATCCCTCCTCCCTTCTTCGTCGTCCTCCTCCTTTTAGACCGCTCTATCATCTGCCCTTTCCCTTGGGGTGGGAGAAGGGGGGGGCAGGAGGGGGAGGGCTAACTAAGGTGGGAAAAGGGCATTCAAACGCAAAAGCCGATTAGTTATCTTGTTACGTGGTGGTTAGGTAAGTTTTTTCATCAACATCGTCGACGTGTCTTTTGGTACTTGGTAGTGGTAGTAGTTATTCGGCAATTTCAAGAGAAACAAATAATAACTATTTGTTTTTTGCTATTTTTTTATTTTTGTACTAAACTTAACAGTTTTCTTCTTGGTGTTTGTAGAGCTCACCAACGTCGTCAACCCTGGAATGCTCGAGCCAAGGCCACGTCCTTACCCTGCTTCTAGCTGCAGCATAAAAATAGTTCAATACGGTTAATTACCAACAGCAGAACGCTTGTAAATGCTCTATTCGAGTAAGTTTTGAAACATTTCTGACATCAAAGTAAACTCTCTTGTTCTTGGACCTGCAGAAGATCGGTGGTGAAGGCTAGAAATATGTTGTAGTCCGTGACTGCAGAAGCGTAATATCAAGGTTATTTTTCAACAATTATTTTTGATTAAATGAGCTCCCAGTGGCCACATTCCGAGTACGCAAATTAGTTGTCGCCGTACTTTGCAGTAGCTCTTCTATAATATCCCGCAATCGAATACTGGTAACTATAGTTTCACAACCACCAACTACAAATATCAATGAACCAAATTTGGCAACTCTAGCACCCTTTCAGTTTTTTTAAGGCTCAGACCTATACTAGCCATCATAATCATAATCAGCCTCGAACAAAGCCATCTAATACTGGTTACGTTAATGGCCCACCAGTAAACTATCACTTGGTGAACCACCAATGCGTCCGTCGTTAATTCCGCTCTTTCGCGTCTCTGCTTATCGCCTCGCCCGAGTCTATACTCCTTTGAGTTCGGAACAGCTCGAGCAGCTCGCCAAAAACGGTTGGAATCTCGATCACCACCACCTGACCAAACAGTTCAAGTTTCCTACGCATTCGGCCGCTGCTCAATTCGTCATGCAGATCGCGGCAGAGGCTGATCGCGTCCAACATCATCCTGACGTGTCTCTCAAGTACAACCGTGCCTTATTCCAACTGCGAAGTAATGACTCTGGCAATTTGTCTAATTACGACATGAAACTCGCAGACCTTATCGACACAGCATTTTCGCAACGACAAAAACCAAGATAGTTTATTTTGTTTCTAGTCTATTTCCTTGACTGGACCAAATAATCTTAACTTTACAATAAAACCGCTTCAAATAAAGAAATAGTCTCAGTGCTACTTCGTGGCTTCTCTCTCCCCCCCAGTCGGCACGCGAAATTTAGCACCCGGTTTTACTAAGGCACACGCACCAAGCACGTACTCGTAGCCATCAAAACATTCGGCTTGGGGATGGCCTCGGCGGTGTTTTTCCTAACCGAGTTAGGGAAGCCGTTGCTATCCCGGAACTACAAAGGTGATGTTCCCATGAGTGCAGTTGATCGCTTTCCCGAACTTATGGCAAGGAACCCGGCTCCTTGCTTCATCGATAGGGGCATCAGCTACATGTACATTAGGCACTCGAACATCATCCTGTTGGCCGTCACACGTTCTCCTGCCGCAAATGCCATGGCAATAATGCATTTCTTGTATCGCCTGGTTTCGGTCCTTGAGTCTTTCGTTGTCAATGTGGAAGAAGAGTCCGTGATAGACAACTACGTGGTCCTCTACGAGCTGCTCGACGAAATGGCTGACTTTGGCCATGTCCAGAACACTGATCCAAACTTACTCCAGGACTATGTCACTCAAACAAGCTATAAACTTGAGGTCTCTACCGCTATCAGTGCCCTTACTGATAAGATCTCCTGGCGGCCGCCTGGAATCTGGTATCGCAAGAACGAACTCTTTATCGACGTCCGTGAGACTCTGAGCACTACCATCGGTGCTGATGGCATCCCCGTATCTTGTGACCTCACTGGTAAAATCGAGTGCAAGTGCTTCTTGTCGGGCATGCCAAATCTAAAGCTGGGGCTCAATGACCGGTCGGAAGAAGACCTGAAACAAATGACAAAGTTCCGCCAAACTCGCTACGTGCAGCTCACAGACATACAAATGCACCAATGCGTCGATCTCGAAAAGTTCGAAAAGTCCGTCGAGTCTCATCCTCAACACACCATTGAATTCATCCCCCCAGATGGCAAGTTCGACTTACTGTCTTACCGGGTCGCGAACTCGACGCTGGCGTTGCGTTCGTTATTCAAAGTTGAGCCATTAAGTATTGTCCAGACTGAGACTCGCATTACTATCACATGCACTGTCGCCGCGAAGTTCAAAAAGCGCCAAACGTGTTCGTATATCGAATTTAGGTTCCCCGTGCCTCCAGATTGCGACTCTCCTCGATGTAAGTATCCGACTGGGTCCTCGGTCGTTTACGCTCCTGAACACCAAGCCGTCATCTGGCGCCTCAATAATTTTAGCGGTGGCAGGTCTGCGTCAATGAAAGCAGAGTTAAGAGTGGCTCGACCCTCTAGCGACGACCCCGAGGGCTCCCAGTTGCCTATGGCCGCTCCGGTTACAGTAAACTTCGAAATGCCAGGCACCATCATCTCTGGCATGTCTGTCCGCTACCTCAAAATCGAGGAGCCTCAATTGAAGTATCAGGCGCTGCCATGGGTACGCTACCGTACTCAAAGTGGTGAGTACGAAATCAGAAGGTCAAATCTAAAATCCCGCTCAAAACCTGCATCTGAGCTTCCAAACTTGACCGAGCCTGTTCAGCCCGCGCCTGATGAATCCGCTGAGCATGCGCCATCTTACCTCAGTGAACCCTCTGGGCTTTCTGAGTCCAGCGAGCAGGTCGGTGCTGAGCCTGGCGGGCCCACTAAGCCCACTGAGCTTTCTGAGCCTGCTGGGCTAGCTGAGCTTCCTAAACCTACCGACTTTACCGAAGATGCCGATCTCGCTGAGCACACTCAATCTGACGCTAACACTAGCTCAATATATATGGCGGGTTTCACAGCTTAAATTGCTAGAAGTAGCAAAATTAATGTCTAAGAAAATGATGGCTACATAAGGAACGACTCCTCGTAAAACTGCACATAGTGCCTCGTTCTGCAGAGATTGGCTGCAACTGACGCTCTAACATCGTCAGCCATACTACCTGTTCCGCACACGAAGAAGCAGATTGGCCCGCTTGCATTCTCAATGTGCTCTCTCACCAGGTCCTCAATCAATGGGCGACCCTGGTGAGCTTCAACGGTATGCAATGATGTGATATCCTCTAGCTTGCTCGGCGTTGGATGATGGCCATTGCCGCTCTTGGCGCATGTATTCTCTCGAATAAACTCGGGAGTCTTGGGATCGGCCAGGTTTGATTTGCCTTCTGTGTAGGGCATCATTTCATTTGCGCCGCTTGAAGGTGTGGTAGAGTTTCCTCCACGGGTGATGTGCAACTCAATCTGGACATCTTGCGCTGCAAGCCTCTTGAGCTCGCTCTGGAACCACTCCACGGGCCCATCGTCGCGGATCACCCAATGCATGTAATAGTTCTGATGCTTATGGTTCTGTTTCAGGAGATGGTGTAGATGCGAGTCCACAGCTGTAATGCCAATTCCTCCGGCAATGCAAACCACTTCTTTGTATGGCTTGGCATTAAATGAAGTACCATACGGACCATCAATCCAAACGTTCCATTCTCGGTTGCCGTGTGACAGCAAGTGATCAGTGATGCCCTCTCTAGCCTGAGTATAGAGTCTGATCTTTCCATTGTCCTCGTTTAGCGCTGGCTCAACAACGGTGAAAGGGTGTGACTGCCAGAACCATAAAGGCGTCAAATAGTGGATGTAAACATATGTGCCTGCAGTTGGAGTCCAAATACCAGAGTATGAAACTGTCACTGCAAGGACCCCACCGGGCTTCTCTTCAATAGTTGCCTTAGCCATAGGGTTGTTGAGCAAGATACGAGTGATTCGCATAGCTCTATCAAATCCCCATATAGCTATGACAACAAACAAAGCCTGAGGGAACATGCCGGTCTTACCAACGTGGTGGTATGCGCCCAGAACGGCAGCAATAGCGAAGATTACATGGAAACTAACAAACAGATCATAGGCTTTCTCACGAATGGTTCGCGTGAAGCCAGTCAGACATGCTAAAAACATGCCCAAGAGACCCGTCAGTCCCCAGGCCATATAGCTCTCCATATAAGCATCGCCCAAAGCACTTTGGGCTGCGAAGAAGACTGTCAGAGATATGGCATGAATCCCAAGAATAACCGTGAACAGTCGTGCTACCCATCGGTGCCAAATCAGAAAGACAGACTGGTCCCATCCCGTGAGCCAGATGAGAAAGTTGTTACGGCCTGCGAACAAAACAACTAACGGAAAGTCGAGTGTTGCGAATGAACCAGCACGAAGGCCTACATAGTAAGATCTCGTGATCGTTGATGTGTTCAAGTATGTGAGCTCACTCGGGTGGAATTTGTAGTTGACGCTCATAAGCACGATCGTGAGGGCCACGTATCCAAAGAAAGCAAGCGCGTGGATTCGATGAGGTACACCCCATTGAAACCATCTCAAAAATCTTAGCGGTTCGGCACGGTGTCGTCCTACAAGAGCTGGCAGAGTCACATACCTTCGAAAGATTCTTCCAACAGGGTTGTTCGAACTAATCCGGGCAAGAGCTGGAATGAACCAAGCTATGAAGTTGGAAACAATCCCTAAGCCCATCACGCCACAAAGATATTCAATTCGGGCTTCTGCATACCGGCCTGCCACCGCCTTGTTGTAATGGCTTGCTTCTCCTGCCGCGATCACATACTTCTGGATCATCGACTTGGGGACAGTGAATGCCATTGGAGTATGCGACTGGTTCGCTTGTTCGAACGAGACTGTAACCGGATTTCTTGCAACTCGGGCAGCGATCTCATCTAATGGGATTAGCTTGATGTTGGCGCTGAACTCGCAATTAGTGGCAGCCGTTTGCCAAGACGCGACAAGTGCTTTCCTGTGATCTGAAATCATATTGCTAGAGTCAACAATGCATTGATACAACGTATCTTGGTAAGTTGCATTGGTACATTGGCATTCAGAGAAGCCAGACTCACCGTCGAAACTTTTTCCCTGACAAGCAATAGCGGAATTGAGTGCAATGATGGACTGGCACATGCCTGCGAAGTAGTCTACAACTTTCACCTCCTTGAAGGCATTAACGCGAGCAAGTAAAGCGAGAGAAGCGAGAAGAAATAGATAGTTCATGGTTACAACTGAGGTACTACTCTGTTTCAGTTGGACAACTTTTGATTGACCTACACTTATATACTGAGTATTTCTCTCTATCTATCATGGCAGTTGACACGGCACGAACCGATATGCACTCTTTACCAAACCCTGAAGTACTGCACGGGTGGCTTCCATATCGCTTAGGAAGAAATAATTTATCTCATTGGACCCACCATAGCCCTCAGAACTCGGCCATGGTGTCGGAGGTGGTGCTCAGGGTAGCGGGATTTGCGGCAGTCGATCAACCCCGCCATTTAGCAACGGGGGGCACGATAATGGCGTCTTCTCAGCCTCTAATTTTCGTAATTCATATGCTGAGAACGCACCATCTGGGCCTAAAACGCACCACCTGGCTCTGAAAGTTTATTTTCCGAGCAGCGAACCGTTCAACGTTGTCTGCCCGCCCGACGTCTGCCAAGGGTAATTTTGTTCCACGTACTATAAATTTGCCATTACTTGTCGCAACTCGAGGAATAGAGTAGCATGGTCCAGCACATTTGCACCATTCGGTAACTAGGTAAAATAAGCTGAACTCGAGGTTAGGGTTTAATGGAGCACATGCTCCTTATGAGGCTTGGCTCGGTCTATAATATAATGGTGCTTTTTGCGGAAGACAGTCTGATAACGTGCTCGAACATGACCAAATAATTAATTGGAAAATTAATCAAGTGCCAATGCCACAATTTTTACCTATGAGCTATCAGTTTAACACCAGACAGGCGCAAATCGCTGAGTCAAAACGGTCGCCGCAGCAGAAGCGGTCGCCGCAGCAGAGCCAGTCAGTTCTGCGTCACCCTAATCAGAAGGTGGTGTCCATATTTTCGGCACTATCTATGTGGAAAATGCTTTGAATCACGTCTCTTAGCAGTCTCATAATGCTTAACACTTTCAACAGCCATGGGGGTCATCGCGACCCGCGGTATAGTCGAATTTTATTCGTGTTGAATTGGTCCACTCCCTCCCCCTCTTCAATTCTCATCAGGGTATATAGCATTTCTGGCCGTAGAAGCTGTCGCCGCAGGGGAAGTGGCCGCAGCAGAGGCTGTCGCTTCTACGTCACCCCGTTCAGAACGTGATGCCCTAATGATCGGCAGCAACTATGTAAACAATGCTGAAGCACGTTTGTTGTAGTTTCATGATGCTTAACAGTTTCAACGGCTGTGGGGTCCAATGGACCCCTTGGCATATCCTAATTTAGTCTAATTAAATCGACTACCTTCCTGGTTCTATAGTGTATCTAGCTTTTCTATCCATCATACGGCCTTGACTAGGCAGCAATCAACCCACCTTGCGCTTTTGCCAGCGATCAAGACTTGCAGAGCTCGCATCGACTTTCCTGAGGCGAGCCGACTCATAATTTCCATGACCTCGCTAACACAACATTCAGTTCGTTGACTAGAGGATGAAGCATGCGTTGCATTTAATTCTAGAAATGTGGCTTGTCTAATTAACTTCGTTTGGCGACCATCATAAGTGCATCTGCTGGTCGGCTCTTGACCTATCTTGTACTTTCTTGCGATAGCCGAGCCGACTCGAAGGCACAGAATTTTTATCAATCCGAAACCTACAGTTAGTTTCGCAGTTCACTAGCAAATCTTCCATCAATAGCCAAATAATCATTGGCCCAGAATTAATTTACCCGCTATATTCACTTAATTCCATATTTAGTTTTCTTTCACGATTCCCAGGCAACGCCTAAACACTACAAAAAAAAAAAGATAAATAATATCAACAAGAGCGGGCTAATTTTAAAGTGGCGAAGGGTTAGGTGCTACCAGGACCATTCTAACCGGTAGGCCTAACGCACCATCGGCTCCGACTATTAAGCATAAGCCAGAAAAAACCCGTTGGGACTAGGAAGGTCATGTGCTCTCTCTTAGTCTTTCCTCTCACACCTCCATCACCTCCTGCTTTTTTTCAAGAACGCTACTGTTCACAGAAATGGCGACGGTGCGTGAGCTTCTCGCCTTTATGTCTGGCTCATTGGTCACATTTGCCGTTCTATCATGGATAGCAACGGTCTGGATCAGGCACAAGCTTAGAGATCCACCCACGGGCTGGCTTAAGATTGCCAGGCTGGCAGCTGAGACTGGCGCTCCTTTGCCCTCCAAGTTGGTGGATCCTGTTGTCAGGAGGCAGCTTATTCTGCGCTCCTCTAAGCCCACAGTGTACACAAATTTGGTCTCAGAGATGACCACAAACACTGTGAAGCCAAGTCTCCTCAAGAACGCCAACCACCCGAATCGCAAGATTTATGGCTTCCTTCATCCAAATGCTGATGCTGGTGGTGGTGGCGAGCGTGTGCTCTGGGCAGCCGTGAAGCAGGTACTTATCACCTCCCCTAATAACATTGCCGCTATTTATGTTGCTGCCAAAAAGGGTATGACCCCAGCTGGCCTGATCGAGCAAGCAGGTGTTCGTTTTGGTGTGCACTTCACTGTGACCGAAGCTAATCGTGTGGTTGTCATTGCTCTTACACAGTCCAAGTTTATTGACCCTAGCACTTTCCCTGTCTTAACTTTGGCTGGCCAGGCCCTCGGCATGCTTGTGCTTGGATACGAAGCAGTCTCGAACTTAATGCCTGACGTGTTTGTTGATACCACTGGTCTCGCCTTTTCTTATCCGGTGATCAAATGGTTCGCACGCATCCCTATCCTTGCATATGTTCACTATCCGTTTGTTCAGGATGATATGCTTGCCACGCTCAAATTTTACAGTCCTAAGCGCCTCTACTGGAAGTTTTTGATGGTAGCTTACCGCTGGGCTGGCTCGTTCGCAGATTATGTTGTTGCAAATTCGACTTGGACGCGTAACCATTTGCAGAAGAGCTGGACCAGCAATAAGATTAGCATCGTTTACCCACCTTGCGCTACCCAGGACTTCCAATTTTCTGCTGACGCTCAGCGTTCACCAGCGGTGGTCTATGTTGCACAGTTCCGTCCTGAGAAGCGCCACGAGATTGTGCTCAAGGCTTTCTCAAAGATCTGCCGCGCTGCGCGAAAGTACACTGGGAAGCAGAAACCCCATCTCATCCTAATTGGAAGTGTGCGTAACGAGGAAGACGCTGTTCGCGTGGGTGCTCTGCAGAAGCTCGCCAAACAACTTGAGCTCACTGATGATGACGTGACCTTCATCCAAAATGCGCCTTGGTCTGCCGTGCAGCAGATCCTGGCATCTTCATCGCTCGGTGTTAACGCTATGTGGAATGAGCATTTCGGTATGGGCGTTGTCGAGGTGATGGCTGCGGGTCTTATTCCTGTAGCTCACGCTAGCGCTGGTCCTCTTAACGATATTATCAAGGACGATAAGGGCCGGCCTGGGTTCTTGTTTGTGTCTCCTCGCGATCCTGACTACGTACCCGGCAAGGAGACTAATCTCAGCACTGCCCTTTTGGAAGCATTCGCTCTGCCGCAGGAACAGCAGAAAGAGCTTCGTATTCGCGCCCATGCTGCGGCTCAGCGTTTCAGCGATGCGGCATTTGCAGAAGAGTGGAGAAAGCAGCTTGACCTTGTCACTGTTAAAATACCCACTTACTGGGTAGTTCGTCAAAAAGAGAAACTCTTCGATTAATTGACTGCTTTTCTTTGCTCTCCGATGCTCGAGCTTTCTGCTCGTCAGTTGATCCATGACTAACGGAATCCCAGGTTAGGGGAGGCGGGACTTCGACGCATGATAATGCCATCTGGAATAGCGAAACTTGCGTCTAGAAAGCTTTCCGACTTGCATGTGCAGATTGCGATACACCGTGTGGAGTTCAAAGAGGTGTAATGCTGTTTGACTATAGAATATCTATACATATATTAATTAATACCCCCTCTCACATACCAGTCTAAGAGTAAAATGACACGCACTCGTCGACCGTTGCTCGACCAACTTCAACCTGAGCGCCTTTCTCTCGCAAATCAGGGTAGCCGAATGAAATTCCAAAAAGTAGTTTGTAGTCGTCAGAAACGCCCAGTGTCTCTCGTACAGTGTCTGCATAAAGGCTGAGGAGCGCCTGGGGAAGACCAGCGTAGCCATGGGCTACGAGCGATAACAAAAACGTCTGCCCATACATGCCGAGATCAGCTGCTGTTCGAACCTCTGCACCCTCGCCATCTTCCGCATGCTTGCGAGGCATGAAGAGGAGCGCGACATGCGGGGCACCATAGAACTCAAAGTTTCCCAACACGAATTCACGACGCTTGTTTACATCCTCTCTTTTGATGCCCTGAGCTCCATAGATCCGCTGTCCAGTCTTGAACGCACGTTCGTAGAGCACGCCTTTGAATTTACTTTCATTGAAATAAAAATCAGGGCTTGTCTTTCCGCTGAATTCTGCTGCTAGCAGCGCTCTGGATAGCCGATCGCGGGCTCCTCCTGTAACTATGCAGACTTTCCAAGGTTGGGTATTGCAGTTACTTGGGGCAAGCTGGGCCTCTTCTAGAAGTTCTCTAATCTGATCCTTTTCAATAACCTTGGGCAGGAACTTGCGCGTAGCTCTTCTGCGCCTGACCACGTCTGAGAACTTTGGGCTGCTGCTACTCCGTTTACTCGAACTCGAGAAGACACCCATCTCGAATCGATCTCAGGAGAAATGTGATCTATCACGAATTTAATTGTCTGTTTTTCACCTGCTTATGTTCTGGGTTCCCGGCCGCGGATCGGCGGAAGGCGCTTATGACGTCGTCGCTCAGAGACGGATTACAGTATTGTACCCTATAAATGGTGCGCGGTTAATCCGTCAACGAGGTTATTCCAGGAACAGCGCTCTATTGGCCTTCTCTTGGGCTGGGATAAATATCTGCGGCTTGGATACTTTTGCGGAGAAACTTCACTGGTCAGTGTGCAGTGGCTCGCAATAGCAGTCAGATCCCCAAGTTTGTGTGATTCGCATGCAATACGAGGCTATTACACACCTGTCATTGATATTTCAAATAAGTGTCAGTCCTGGACACCTCAGAGTGTGCCACGTCAACTAGGCACCTGGTAACAGCTTGGTATCTACCCCTGTCTGCCATATTAACCTCATAAATAACCCAATTTGCGGCCTTTATTGACTCCTGCCTTCTGTGCAGCGGTTAGGTCAAGGGTAGGGGTAACGGTATGCGCCATTTAATAGTTTTACTGCCCTTGTGGACTAGCCAGTTTAATAGTTCTTAAAAAGTAAGTCTAGTGTAAAAGGGCGTTAAGTTTTAACGAAAGAATTAAATGCAGAGGTCTTAGTTCATGGACATTATGTTGCCATGGCACCGGAGGTAGTCTTGGGGAGCTCACCATCGAAAAACAGCGCTGATGGCTCCGCGCTCTCAACTTCGGCCGCCGTCAACGGCTTGAGGCTCTGAATGTCACCATACGAACCTGTGGCACGGCGAGTAGGGCGCTCACGAGACAAAGAGCGACTGCGAACAGACACAGAGCTGCGGCGACGGGCCAGGAGGCGATCTCTAGGCTCGCTAGTCTCGCTCTCAGTACGTGCAGCACCGATACCGGTGAGCTCAGGGCGCTCGAGTTTATGCTCGGTGTTGGTGAGACGTCTCTCAATGTGGGGAGCAAGGTCAGCATCAACAGGCTCAAAGTTCCTGTCAGTCTTGAACGTGTCAGGGTCGTGCTTGAGGTCGTATGACCAGACGCTAGCGGCATCCTCATTCGCAGCAGAGGCATCAGGGTCGGCAGATAGGCCAGAGAAGACGGCCTGATCCTTTTGGGCTTGCCAGGCAAGAGAGCCAGGCGCGGCGGTAGGTGCGAGAGCTTCGGCCGTCTCTGTTGAGGGCTGCTCAACGTGTGGACGGAACGTGGCCTCGTCAGGCACTTCGCTCACATCGCTGCCACTGCTTGCGGCTTCGTCAACAGGGTGAACGATGCTCTTGGCGGACACTGGAAGCAAATTGTCGGTGTCAGTCTTGGGAGCGTAGTGTTCAGTCTCTGCGTCGACAAACTCATCGTGGGCACCCGCACCGATGCCAGAGCCAGTAGGAACATCGGGAACTGTAGCCAAACCTCCAGTAGGCGAGATGGGCGCGTTGGTCTTGGAGCTGAGCGATCTTGTGCTCGCATCGGCAGAGCCGCCGTCAAAGCCTGACGAGTGTGAGATCGAAGGTGGGGCCCCGGCGTCAGACGAGAGTGCACCAGATGTGGGAGCAGTTGAGGACACAGGTGGAATAGCGACAGGGACGAAAGCAGGAGCAGAAGAGGTAGCAGGCACGGGGCTATCTGGGAGGTCGACTGGGTTAGCCTCGGCGCGTTTGAGCAGCTGCTCCTCCGCAGGGCTAAGTGGAGTCGATAAGGCAGGCGCGGCGGCGGCGGCGGAGGTAGCCGCCTTGCTCGAAGGCTCGTTGCCCGAGAGGCCGCTGGCAGGGCTCATGGTAGTCTTGCTAGCATCAGGGGTAGCGGTGAACAACTTCTCAGCCGCAGCAGTAGGCGTCTTGGCCGAAATAATGGCCACAAGGGCGTCCTTCCAAGCACCTGCGTCCTTAGCACGGAACACCCAAGTGTGGAACTTGCCTGACGTGGTGCCAATCTGCTTGGCGTACAGAACGAACTTTTCAGGGTCCTCGGCGTGCTTGTTGTCGGCTGTCACGAGCTTGGCACCACTAAGATCAATGCCCAAGTCAGGGATACCCTGCTTAAGCTCGATAAGGGTCGATAAAGTGAGCACGTAGTCGTTGGCAACAAACGAGCGAAGGTACTTTGTACGACGCTCGAGCGTGCCCTTGCGAACAGCCCTGGCAAGGGACGAGTTCTCGTAAGGGTAGCTGAGGTCAGAGCGGCTCTTACGTTGAAGTCCAGCCTCGTCGGTGAAGTCGCTAGGGGCACGGCCACTGTTGAGCCAAGCAGTCACCTCAGCCGTAGGAGGCTGAACAACATAGGACTCGAGAAGTCCTGTGGAGGCAGCAGTTGCGTACTCGCCAGCACGGCCGAGGGTCTCAGCGTAAGACTGAAGGATAGCCTGGAGTTCAGTGGAAATGGCCTTGTCGACGTTCTGGATCGCATCCTTAGCGTAGGCACGAGCATCAGCAACGCTGTTGAGTCTACCAAGTTGAGCGTTGATCTTCTGGTCAAGGCTCTGCTTCAAAACGTAGGGATCGACAAGGGCAGGGCTGCTAGCAGTGGGGGCAGCAGCGCCGCCAGTCTTTCCACTCTGGAGAGCCTCAATTGCCTTGGCATATTTGATTTTGTCCTTCTCAATGGCATCAGCACCAGACTTTGTTGACTCGGCTGGTGGAGCCTCGAAAGATTTGCTGAGACCACGGAAGTCAGCAATCGATTTGTCTAGACCTGAATCAAGCTTGCGAAGACGAGGAGTGTAATCAGTCTCGACGGCACGGATCAATTTGTCGTAAACAGTTGCTTCACGGCCATGCAACTTCTGCAAGAGAGGAGGAACATCAACAATTGAGTTACTACCAGATGGGAGGAAGTGTGTGGAGGGCTCAACATTGGTGATAGTCTCTTTAAGCTGAGCATCGAGATCACGCTTCTGTGAAGCCGTCTGGCGCACTGCTTGGAAGTAGTTAGAGAAATTGAGCACTACACCCTTCCATGCCTCGCAACGGGCAACCATTGCTGCTGCGGGGTTGGTGGAGCCGGTCTTGGCTGCGCTCCCCGAGGCACCAGACACTCCAGTGCTTGCCGAGCGTGTTCCAGCACTTTTCTTCGTCTCAAGAGGAGATGAGCTTGTGCCAGACAATTTGGTTGTTGCTGGTGCGGGGAGGGTACCAGGGGCCGGGTCGACTGCTGCCGTAGCACTACTGCCAAGCACTGGCTTGCTGGGAGTGGTGGTTGAACTAGCAGCATTGCTAGCTTCCGGGATTGAGTTAGGCTCCGGAACAGGAAGCCTGCTCGACTTTGGAGATTCTGAACTCATAGTTTCGGGATGGGGTGGCAGTGATGGGAAAGAAGATGGGTTTGCGTCAATGTCCTCGGGGCTGATGAAGATGGCACATTATATTGGTAGCAATTGCTCCGCACACTGTCAGACAGCCGTAGGCTAGCTCCTGCAGATATGCATGGGAATGAAAGGTTGTACCCCAGGCGATTAGTCAGATGTCCATACATGTATTAGTACGCAAAATGCAGGCTATAATCTATAGCTGAGTCAGGGATACGGTCGTGTACGACTCCCCTCTTAGAACCTGGGCCTTGACAGCTTGGGGAGCTTCAGGGCGGGGAAGGCAGAGAGCTACGAGCCGTCAGGGCCATGTGGTACCTGGGGCAAGGGTGTGATTTGATATTGATTTTAATGGTTGTGAGAGAGAGATAACGGAGAAATTAATTTAGGTTTTGTTTCTGTTTTGTTTTTTTTTAGTTGTGTACTCATGTTTTAATTTAGTTAGTCCTACTAGTGGTGCTGCGCTTTGTAGATACTAAGCTTTATAGATACTAAGCTTTGTAGAGACCTAGCTCAATAGATAATGAGATTTGGAGTTAACGAGATTTGGAGTTAATGGGCTTTTGTAGTTACTATGTAGCTGAGTTCATAAGGTGGCCAACTTGGTTATTGCTGTATTCTGTGCTTGCTGTTATTATTGTTTTCTACCAGATTATACTTGTTGCACGAATTATTGCCGCTGAACTAACTGTGATAACCTTCACGCCAATTTGATTGTAACACCACTATTGAAAAACTCATTTCACATTAAACTGCACTAGTAAAAGTCAAATACAGTCTATTGTTTATCATATTTTTACGGCTATTCATCATTCTCTAACTAAAGCCTCCTCTTCTTACAACTTCGGTATCTTTAGACTCTTTGATATGAACGCACACCCCAGAGAACTGAACAGAAGCACTGCAGGATGGAAGGCAAAGTCCGTTCCTGCTAACCACAAGCCTCCTGGTAATTGGTCGTGAACAAGATCGTGCGAACAAGCGAATATCATCAGCAACACCAACCCCAGACTAGTGGGAATAGGAAGTCCTTCAAAGTGCGTGACCTTTGCTGAGCCCTGCGTTCCCTTCGAAAGTACAGCCGCAGTCACATTGAACCGCGCCAAACGAAGAAATCCACACATCACAAAGAAACTGAGAAGCGCCAAGTCAACAGTGGTCTGGAGACCAAGTGCAAACCCTGCCGTAGCTGGGGCCACTCCAAAACTCACAAGGTCAGCAAGTGAGTCCAATTCCTTTCCAAGAGGACTCGACTTGTTCATCCACCGTGCGACGCGACCATCAAACACATCAAAAAAGCATCCGGCCAGCGTCAACACTAGTGCCCGGTACGCGTACCTACCCACAGCATAATCACTGCCAATATATCGACAACTAGCAATAATTGATTGGAATCCACACCAGCAGTTGAGCATCGTGATCCAGTCCGCGAGCTGGAGCTGGCGAATCATGCTAAAGTGGCGACGATCACGCGTAAACTCCTGCAAAACCTGCTCTTCCACCGGTGGTGGCGACGGAGATGGCGAGAAAAACGACGACCGTCGTCGAATAGTCTGCCTTCCACGCTCCATTTTTTTCTATTCTGCCTGCTTCGGCTATTGGTCTATGGCAGAGCCTATGGGAGTGGAGTTGTAGGTTGCTCACCTCTTTGGCTCCTCCTCAGGGATTCGCTTGGTAAGACGGTCCCCCCCCTTGGGCTCAAGCTTAGCCTTAAGCTTAGGCTTAGACTTATGGCGTGGCCTCTGCTGCGGTCGTCACAACCTAAGCTAAGCTGGGCTCTCCCGTTGGCTTTTTTTTACCGCTTTTATATTTCTTTTTGCTTGTCAAAAACTAATTTAATTTTGACTGTGCGACTGAGGCAATTCTGTTTTTTTGGTGTGTGTTTTTTCGGTGTGTAAAATGGCACGCAGTTTGCACGTGGACAACGTAAAAACGTAGTTAACAAAAGCTCGACAATGAATACATCTACAGGACTAGAATAAGATCAAATAAAAAAGTTACATACCCACATCGGCGCTCAGGGTCATGGCTTGTCGTCCGGGTTCGCTACCTTGAGAATCTGCCGTGAGTAATCTCGTGCGTCTGCTAACGACGCTATAGAGATTCGCGGATCGCCAAGCAGCTCTGGGTTCAGGCGCTGGTCTAGAACTGGGTTTGCCAATGAGCCCCATTCATGGCTCTGTGTAGAAGATACTCCTCCAGAGCCTAGTGGTGGAGGTGGTGGGTACTTTTGGCCCGTGTAGTCGGGGTATGGACCAGTGAATCCGCTCTTGTTAGGGC
This sequence comes from Wickerhamiella kurtzmanii, assembly GCA_030572965.1. Lineage (NCBI taxonomy): Eukaryota > Fungi > Ascomycota > Dipodascomycetes > Dipodascales > Trichomonascaceae > Wickerhamiella > Wickerhamiella kurtzmanii. Next base: position 28,971 of record JAJMCK010000025.1, on the reverse strand, counting down.
CCTCGCCGCCCTTGAAATTGTCTGGGGTAGAGTGAGGACTATAATACTCGTCATCCTCACGGTTGCGTCGACGACTTCGGAGGAAGAACAAGAACACTAGAGCGGCCAGGACCGCTAAACCACCAACTACTCCAACAACAATACCGGCAATCGCACCTCCACTTATCCCAGAGCCACCTTTTTTAGTCTTATTAGCATTGCCAAGGCCGCCTGTGGGACTGGCTGAGTTACTTGCGCGGCTGCTGGCGCTCGTGCCTGTGCCTGTGCCTGTGCTTGCAGAACTCGACGTCTTGCCACCATGCCGCGTCGTAGTGGACCCTAAGTCTGTACTTCCACCGGTCGTTGTGGCTGCCGCTGTTTGCGACCCTGTCGTTAAAATGCTTTGACTCGTCGTGCCACCAGCAGTGGTAGCGCCAGTCGTGGTGCCCTGCGCCGTGGTTGATGTTGTCGGGCTGGCAGCAGTGGTCGAACTAGCAGGACTAGTTGTGCTATCGCTCAAGGAATCACTGGTTGTGGACGCTGCCGCCGATGTCGTAGAGACATCGGATGATGCTGAAGAAGTGCTTCCAGAGCTGCTGGGTGCATCAGTGCTCGAGCTTGATGCAGGCTCTGTGGATGCGGGGATCTCGCCGCCAGCAGAGTAAACAACAAATGCACCAGGGCCACCGCATTTTTGCGATGTATAGTAAGGACACGCCGTATTACAAGTATCGGCACTTGAAATGTACTCTGGGTTAGGCATGGCATTGCCGCAGTAGCACTGGGTGCCTGAGACGGCAAATAGGGTATAGCCAGCATCCTGGCAGGTGCCTCCGCACACACCAGGGGTCTGGTTCGCTACAGATCCATAGGACTGCCAGTCACCTAGGGAAGAGTAGCAATTAGCCTCGACGGCATTGAAAACAAGGGCCTCTACTGGTTTGAGCCAGATCGAAGAGACCGAAGAGACTGCAGCGACCAGCGCTGCGAGTCGGAGCCACGGAAATTTGTCACTAGACAAAGATGCACGCGGCATGTCGAAAAGAAAGGGAAAGGGGTATATGAGAAAGAAGAAGAATATAATGCCTTTGACTCAAACGTCAGGGACAAAATAAGGCAGATATGCTTTTGGGGGGGAGTGCTAGGTAGCGGCTCTGCTCCGAGAATCTATTGGGGGAGGCCACACCAAAGAACGTTACTTTTGGCTTTAAAAATTGCACCGGGTCGGACCCGACGCAAGAAATACAACGGTGCTGAACCTCAAAAGTCACTCGAGTTGCTCGAGTTGCTCGACTAAACGAGAGTCTGTCGCAAGTATACAACCTTAAAAAGTTGAATCAGTGTCGAAGTTGAGCCCGTGGAGGCGCAGCGCAGGGGAACTCTAAAATGGCAAACGGCCGCTCCTCTCGCGGTAGTCGACTTATTCGGTGCTCAATATCAGAGCCCGCAGTCGTTCTGGTCGATATAAAATGGTCTGTAAATCAACCGTTACAGTGTAGGTGATGAACTTTGAACGGTCCTCCTCCGCGAACACCAGGGGGTAGGAGATGGAAGACGCGCCAAGATCTCCTAAAATTCAGGTGCAAGGGAGGAGCCACCCAAGCGCGGTATGCGTGCTGACGCATCCAGCTGCCTCCGGCTGAGTCAGTGCTCGAATATGCCTGCCTTTTGGTTACTTCAAAGGCCCTTCAAACGCATGCGAGTTGGCGCGTTTCCCCGGGTCTGACAGCATCCAACCCTACCTACCTAGCATGAACTAGAAGGTTTGACTTCTCCTTAATTTTTTCCCTACCCATCACTTGAAGCCTTTCCTCCCACCAGATTCAACCATGAACCATCGATTATTGCATGCATTTGAAGGACTCTGCAGCATTCTTAAATTTAGCTACCAACAACAACTGCTATGAAGAACCCCAAGAAGTTACAAAGCTACAAAGGCACTACAAAGCTACGAATTCCCTACAGAACAACAAGGCATCATCACAAAACTACAAAGCAACACAACAAGAATTAATTACGAGATCATAGAGCCCTACAACACCCAACAAATTAGCTACAATTCACTTCACAACTACAAAGTCAGAGAAACAATTAACAATAACTTTAACGCACAACAAACCTTCAAAAATTACACTAGCTAAAGCACAACAAAGATGCAAAGCACTATAAAAGTTAATCACCCCTTAAAGCCGTACCCCCCTACCCTGTTCTCTGCACTCACATCCATCAACTCCTTTCGATATGCACATCGTGGCCTGAATTTTTTTTTCTAAAGTTGATGCCGAGATCGACTTCCTTAACATTAAATTACTTTTTAGTGCTAAATAACAATTATCGGTTCACGAAGCCGGGCTCCCCGAAGCCATCGGGCTCACACTCGTACTATAAAACGACGCTGACTCCGATGCGGAGGCACGTTGAAGGTGCAATCAAGGCAAACCTGCTGCTGAACTTTTGGTCACGCAAATCGCGACGAGCACTTGACTAAGCGCGTAATTTGATGAATAACCAGATTTGGAAGGTAGTGCAAACGCGTGACGCGTCGCGATATCCAAAAATAGGCGCCGGCTTTAGATTTCGCGTGAAGGTGTGAGGATGTGGGGTGATTATTTTCTCGGGTTTCTGTGACTATGCAGAGCAAATCAGAAGAAAATCCGAACCTTTTTTTCGGAATTGTTGTCTACGACGCGTTGGCACTAACAACACAATCAATGCTAACCGGCCTTTATGTAGTGTAGTAGTATTTACTGGACTAGAATATAAAATCAAGAAAATTTGATGTGCTTGCTTGTTGATAACTGTGGGGCCATTTGCAGCTCGATAACAAACAGTGTAATCCGGGTTATCGATTTGTGATGTGCAATTATGAGCAACTATCTCGAGGCATTTTAACAGTGCTCGTTAACCGACAACTGGTAAAATAATCTTTAAAGTTCATATTAATGCCATACTGGCCGCTAGCTGAGATCCAGTCTTGTTTATATCGCTAAAATAGTTTATGGTTGTGTTCGGAAATGCTATGGGTACTACCCGTCCAGTCAACACAACCTCAAAGAAAACATACGAGGGGAACACAGACGAGAAAAAACCAGTGTTGAATGCTGATGCCAATGCAAGTCTCAACCTATGCAAATTGTCCAACTGCCATCTACTCTTGAGGAGGAGGGCCCAGTAATTTGGATGACGCCTGGTTGCCTCCAGGAGTGCCCAATTGTCGGTGTCCAAAAATGTCACGGTTAAGGTCGTCCATACCCAGAATCCGCTTCGGGGTCCCAGGCACCGCCAGCGGTGCTGCTCCATGTGTGGACATGCCTGGTCGTCCCGGAGAGGGCGAGTACAAGTACAAATAATCATTGAGATTGAAGTCTGGAGTGCGTGGGGTCCGCGGCGTGGTCGAGCCTCGACCAGGCGACGTGGCAAGGTAGAGCAACAAGTTCGCTCCGTCGCGGTCAAGTCTATCACGTCCAGCACCGGTGCGAGGAGTCCGCATTGGAGTGCGCACAGGGGTCTTGGGATTCGCTCGGCCAGGAGGCGGCGGTGTCGACGGCTCTGCAGGAAGTGGTTCCTCCGACTCGGTCTCGGTCTGACTAGTTTGCACAGTTGAATTGCTGTAGGCGGTGGGAACCAATGCCGATGAGGACGACTGGGTAGATTGTACTGATTGGACTGCTTGGGCCGGGCGTGCGGCGGCTTGTCTTGGCTGGCTCGGAGGTGGAGTCACATCCAGAGTCGGAATTTGTAGAGCTCCACGGGCCACAGGCTGGGCGAATTGTAGTCGAGCGTTGCCTTGCGATACAGGCGAAGTCGACGCTGAGGATGAAGATGAAGCCGGCATCGGAGTAGGCATGTGGGGCTGCGGAGGCATTTTAGTCGGTGTCTGGGTGTGCATGGCATACTGTAGGGGCGAGGTCCGCATTGCGAATGGGCTGTCGCCTTCAGAGGCGGGCCTTGGAGGCATAGCAGCTTGTGGATGTGGTTGCACCGATCCAGGCGACTCGTAGGCACCGGAGAAGGCGGGGTGTGATAAGGGCCGTACGCTGTTCCGTAGCGGAGATCCTTGATAGCTTTGAGCATGAGCATGAGGATACGACCTCCGGGGATCAGTTCGTCTGCCTACTCGGGAAGGGGCCGGCATTCCAGTCGGAGTCATTGATAGAGGCTGGCCAGTTCCCTCAAGAGTCTTTGCCCGTTTGCGAGGAGCATGTTCGGAGCCAAGAGATGTCGCAGTGCTGCCATTGCTACCATTGTTGTTAATACCACCAGTACTACCAAATGTTTTGAATGGCAGAGTGGCCTGATGCTCAGTAGAAGTCGGCGATGATAACGGAGAGTGGCCCTGTGTCTTTAGAGTTGCAATCGCAAGCTTGGACTTGAGATTCCGAGTCAATCGCGAGATTTCTGCGCGACGGAGTACTCGGTCAACCGTTTCCTGGTGTTCGCTTTGTGGTGCCGTACCTCCAATCATTTTACAGTGTGAGTGAATTGAGACTGTGCGCAGACTTTTTTTGCCCGGGCTCTCTTAAAAGTCGAGAAAATCACGGCGCCAGCAGCCGGAGGAGAGGAGGAAAGAAAAAAAAAATATCCGACTAGGGCTCGATAGCCAAAAATGATATCTGTTTCTTCCTGAAAAGAAAATTAGACGTAACAATTAAGAACGACAAAAAAAAGTGACTGGCCTTTGATTCACTTTGGTTTTGTCTTCAGTTAAAAAGGGATGATGAAAACGGTTATGTGTAGTGGTGTGGTGGTGCACTGTATGCTCTTAATTAATAACCTGCCTCCTCCTGTCCTTCTCAATGTATGGCTACCCCCGCTAACGATGATGCATCATGCAATGTATTAGCCCCGATGTGTGGGACCCTATGTAGACTCGCTCTCCTTAATTCTGACTATTCTCCTTGATGGGCCCCGAGTGGGTGTCCCCTAATGATTTCCCTAATCTTCCTATAGTCCCAAATTGTCCCAAATGGGTCTACAAAAGTCCCAAGCAGTTGTAGCTATACAAAGCGGGTTACTATTCGCCAGCACGCTTCGAAGTAGCAGTGGACCTTGGAGACCCACATTAGGTACGGCTGGGCAACTCAGAGCGGTTGCACTCTACCAACTTGCTGGCCAGCCGCATCCCCCAATATAAGAAGCCTATTGAACTAGTTAGTTAGGGCGCATTTTCAAACTATTCTGAAGATCCTGCAATGATTAGCCAAGGTGCCCCTAACCCCTTCTGCTGTTTCTTCCCTTTTTTGACTTGAAGTTTTAGCACAATGTTAAAGCGGCTGCATTATCTGGATCTCCTCCACCTTGAGAAAAGAAGCCCACAATCACAAAAGATCAGCCTCCTCCATGCAACTGCAAGCGTTGCAGCCTCGTTAATATATTTATGTACTTACTATACAGTCAACTGTCTACTTATTGCATCATGGCGCACGGGTTGATTTCGCCTGAGTCCAACCTAACCTGACCAAACTTATAGTAAGGAGCAATCGCAGCCTATAGACACACACACCACAAGGTCTAAACCGCGCTTTGACTGCGTTAATTAGACGAGCCAAGCCGTCCAACCCCGATCACGTCAGTGACAGGAGCCAAAGTCAGAACGCGACTCCGACGCGTCTGGCGATTGTATTTTTCACATTTGTTTAGGTCCCCACCGGTTTCAAACTTCTCTACAGTTTGCTCTGTGACATCATATCACTTTGCCCGGCAGTGGCCCTTATTCTCCAGGTTTGATCTACATTAATTATGTGCGGAAGCTAGCACATCTTCTCCGGGCAGATGCACGCCGATGACCTAATGGCGCAGGTCGCAATGACATCTTCATTGTGCTTTAATGTTGGTTCAGTAGTTAGCTATTTGAAAGCAGTCAATCTGTTAACATTAATTGGTTCAACAGAATTCTTGCAGAGACGTGCTTAAACGCACCAGAACAAAATAAAATAAAAATAAAAAACTAATAGTGCCCAGGGAATTCTCGCCGACAGCTGAGACGCGCCCTGACAGTGAAACATGGACAATTGAACCTTGGTGTGACAGTGCACATGCGCAGTAAGTTGACCTGCCAACCATAATTCTTTTTTGCCAAGCACTTGCACTTTGACTTGCACTTTCTTTTGGTGTGCATTACTTAAAAATATTTGCTATTGTGGTCCCAAGCTACTCTATAGTAGAGATAATTGTAGGTAACTTTTGTACTGTAACTTGTAGTTACTGACCAATAAACTAAGTGCCATCCAACTATAAAGTAACAAAACAAAGGAAGCACAAAGGAAGCACTAAAAAGATCCTCTAAAAAAATTCTTTAAGAAACTGCGGGCCAGAGTTCCGGATTGTCTAGAAACCATTCTCATCTTGGTTCCGGCCTTCTGATCAACCTCTTTGGACCACAAAAAAAAATCTCGTCGTATTTACTTGACACTTCGCGTCAATTTATATTCAGGATCAACCTATGGGGCTGCGCATTAAGGGCCAACACCAGCCCCTTTAACCGCCCTACACACATGGTGAGCCTATAGAGACATTTCCTAAATATTGTTAGGTACATGTGCCTATCTCCCCAAAGGCTTGCTTATTCAGAGCAACCCCGAGGAGACGATCGCCAATTTCATTGTTAGCTATCAGTGGACGCGAATAAGCTTCTCTTCATACAGCCTGCTCCCCACAACCTACCATGGTCGAAGACTCGCTCCTCACAACCTTCGCATCTATTCGGAGTCGGCTTGCCGAACTCAAGAGAGATCGCACACGTTTTCTCACCGACCACAATGTTATCGAACTCTATTCGGAGCTGACCAAGGCGCTCAAAGGCATGGATCCAGTCGCAATCGTTAACGATGAAGCTCGTCGCAGTGCTCTCAGCGATCTCGTGATCATTTTCTCGCTTGCCTTCTTGACTGTTGGTATCACTAGGCATACCATCTCGACTTACTCCATCCTGCTAACCATTCGCACCTTGCTTAACTATCTCACGGCTGAGCTTAACTACACCGTCAAAGAAATAGAGGTGGTCAGCAATCGTGTTAAGGATGCTGCTGAGATCTATCAAGCTGGTCCCACTGACCCAGACTTGCCATACAGCCCTGAAATCGCAGTTTTGATAAAGCACATGATCGAGCAGTGCCAGGACCAGCTCCTGCCCGTGATTATCGCAAAGGTCAAGTCGGTGCCCCAGTCAGACCAAGGCGTCTTGAGTCAGATCATTCATCTCCGCAGAGAAATTCTTGCGGTAATTGTCGCCCCCCAGTTCGTACCTGCGGATCTCAAGTCTCTCCGCGACAAGGTCGTAAAGGTCAACACTCACACAGACCTGGCCTCTTCCTCTGCATCCATCGCTTCTAAATCACATAGCGATCATGACGCTAACTGCAACCATGAAACCCTCACAGATCAGATCAATTGCTGCCTGCGGTTCTGTGACTGGTTCGCAGCTGGCCCAGAGGTGGACGCCAAAGTCAGACCCATTTACGAACAACTTCGTTCTATGAGCAGAGATCTCGAGATGTTCCTCATGACCTACCGCTGGACGCTTCGTGGCACCGATCTCTACCAGTACATGCGCCAGCTCCAAGACCTGGAGAAGGAGCTCCATGCTGCAACTGGTATTTCTAGTTCGTCAAAGGCTACCATTCCTAGAGAGCTCACGCTCTGCTTCTATCTGATAAGAAAATCGTGGGCTATGATCTACAAGCTCGTCGATAACGCTGAGCCTGTTTCGGAGGCTCTGTCGCCTATATACAGTCAATTGCTTACCATGAAGCGCTGCCTTATAGAGGTGAGCCATATGGGTGGAATCTCAAATCTTCGTGAACTCTATCCCTATCAGATGAAACTAGCGAGCATTGACGATTTGCGAGATGATGGCAAGTTTGTCGTTAATGGAGAAGTCCCTGCTGGCCAAGGCGTACTCAATGCTTTGCTGGCTGAATGTTATGACTTAGGCGACGAGCTAAAGGTTGATCTAGAGGAAAGAGAAGAGGAAGGCCTGCAACGAGATGGTGGTCTCGATGATGATGAGGAATCTATTCTTGAAGACGAAGACCAGGTCGATGAGCCTATCGAAGGAACCCACCCTGACCTCGACTCTATTGATGACCATGCTATCCCCATTCTCACCGACGATGTTAAGAGCTGAGCAAGAGCGGTGTAATTTCTCGTCAGTTTCACTTCTAATTTTCTTATTGCTCCTCGAGGATGCATTTTAATTATTTTGTTGTTTTTGAGACCCAGCGATGTTTGTAGAAACTAAGCGCTTCACGTCATTTTTGTGATCAATAAGGTTTTGTCTTTGTCTCAGTAAAATTCCAGATTCTTTCTAAGTCGTATGTTCGACGATACTGACTAGAGTAGCAAAGTTTTCTTGCACGTCGCTCATAATTTCGCTACACAATTGTTTCGAACACGAAAGCCATGGATCGTCTATATAAAGAGAGGAGTTGATGGCTACTTGGTTTCTCTCTTCATCCACTCTTTCATTGCTTCAAAGCACATCACACTCTTTTATTCTCCCTTTTCTCCAAAATGCGCTTCTCTCCCGTCGTTCTTGCTACCCTTTCCATGGTCTACGGTGCTGTTCAGTACGGCACCTCCTCCACTCAGGATATGACTGGTGTGCGCGGTGCTATGACCAACCACCAGCAGGTTGTTGATACTCTTAACAACCAGCTCAAGGGTAACGGTGACATTCATGCTAACGCTGACCGTCTTGTTGCCTACATCACCGGTGCTGATTCTCAGATTGACAATGCCATTGCTACCGTGGGTGAGTTCCTCGCTCCTATCACTGGTGGTCTCTCTATGGATATTGCCGACGTTATTCTTGGTCCTTTCGTCCAGTCTGTGACCAACGGTGCTGAGGTTTTCCTTGCCAACATGATCGGAGGTGCTGAGGACCGTATGGATGCTGAAATGGTTGGCCGTCTCACTGGCGACTACTCCCGTCTCAACGAGCTCTCTGTCAAGTACAACGTGAACACTTCCAAGCTTCAGAGCCTGAGCCAGCAGATTCAGAACACCATTCCCAAGGGCAAGCGTGCCGTCCAGTATGGCACCTCCTCTACTCAAGACATGACCGGTGTGCGCGGTGCTATGACCAACCACCAGCAGGTTGTTGACACTCTCAACAACCAGCTCAAGGGTCACGGTGACATTCACGCTAACGCTGACCGCCTTGTTGCCTACATCACCGGTGCGGACTCTCAGATTGACAATGCTATCGCCACTGTGGGTGAGTTCCTCGCTCCTATCACTGGTGGTCTCTCTATGGATATTGCCGACGTTATCCTTGGCCCTTTCGTCCAGTCTGTGACCAACGGTGCTGAGGTCTTCCTTGCCAACATGATCGGTGGTGCTGAGGACCGCGTGGACGCTGAAATGGTTGGCCGTCTTACCGGCGACTACTCCCGCCTCAACGAGCTCTCTGTCAAGTACAACGTGAACACTTCCAAGCTTCAGAACCTGAGCCAGCAGATCCAGAACACTCTTCCTAAGCGCAAGTAAGGAATTTCCATGTTGGATCATCAATTTCGCAACTCAATTCAGTTGTTTGACTGTCATAATCTTTTTCTCTAATTAAATCTAAATTGTTCAATATCCATTTTCGTTTTTTCTTTTGGTTCAACCACGGTTGGGCTAGTGAGGCCTGTTCCCATCTGCCCAATCGTGTGTTCGTCAAACAGCACTTGCATCCATAGCACTACTTAGCAGGATAGTCAGCGTCTAGCCATTGGAGCCAGTTTAAGGCGAGGTTGGACGAAGGTGAGCTTTATTTCTAATGAAACCTTATATGCTTGGTCCTGACGCATTTGCCCACGCCATATGAGCAAACTAACTAGAGTTCTACTGTCGAGCCCCACACGTTTACTGAGACTGTGTGGGTACCAATTCTACTATCAGACAAAAGAATGTGCTATATAGATAGAAGATCTCTGCATAAACAGCCTCGCATAGGATGTCTAATGCATTGGTATCTCTATGAGTCATTCGCACCGAGGGTTGAAAATTTCACAAGAGTCATCAATTTTAAGGCTTGATATTATTGATAGAGGGCGAGACTTTGGCTGTAAGAATCGCATGGGTGTAAGGTAAAATAGCGCAGCATAGTATAAATAAGCCGGGGGCTGCTAACTCACCTTCTAGATAGCACCATTAAAACTAGAAATCCCGACGCTCTCGGATCTGGAAATTGAAAATGTGTGGTATCTTCGCAGTATATCACCATCCCGATGTTAAGGATTACAAGAAGACGGCATTGCAGATGTCCAAGCTGAACCGTCACCGCGGTCCTGACTGGAGCGGTAACTTTGTCGGCGAGGAGACTATTCTGTGTCACGAGCGCCTGGCCATTGTTGGCCTCGATTCTGGTGCCCAGCCTATCACCAACAAGGACGAGTCTCTTGCACTCACTGTCAACGGTGAAATCTATAACCACCGTGTATTGAGAGATCAGTTCAGTGAGTATCCATTCAAGACTCACAGTGACTGCGAGCCGATTATTCCGTTGTTCGAGAAATACGATACTGACGTCGCAAAACACCTTGATGGATTCTTCGCCTTCGTGATCTACGACCGCAAGAACGATCGCGTCGTAGCTGCTCGTGACCCCATTGGCGTGACTACCCTGTACATTGGCCGTAGCTCCAAGCTCCCAGATACTTACTGGTTCGCAAGCGAACTCAAGTGCCTGATGAAGGACTGCGATCAGATCGAAGCTTTCCCTCCCGGACATGTTTTCGACAGCAAAAAGGGCTACAAGTTTGAGCGCTACTACGAGCCCAAGTGGTGGGATGAGAACTACATTCCTACTCAGCCTGCTGATTTGATTAAAATTCGCGACAGCCTTGTCCGCTCAGTTCGCAAGCGTCTCATGTCTGAGGTTCCATATGGTGTGCTCTTGTCTGGTGGTCTTGACTCGAGTCTCATTGCATCTATCGCGGCTAAAGAGGCTCGCGAGGCCATTAGCGATCGCCCTACTCACCACTCATTAGCTGGCGTTGACAAGAACGGCAGACTCTCTAACACCAGCGGTAGCTTGTTACACTCGTTCGCCATTGGCCTCCCTGGCGCACCAGATCTCAAGGCAGCCCGCCAGGTCGCCGACTTCATTGGCACTATTCACCACGAGCACACATTCACCCTCGAGGAGGGCCACGACGCTCTTCGCGACGTCATCTGGCATCTTGAGACTTATGATGTTACTACTATCCGTGCATCTACTCCCATGTTCTTGCTCAGTCGTAAGATCAAGGCCCAAGGTATCAAGATGGTCTTGTCAGGCGAGGGATCCGATGAGATCTTCGGTGGCTACCTTTACTTCGGAGCTGCCCCTAGTGCCAAGGACTTCCACCAGGAGTGTGTTAAGCGCGTCAAGAACCTCCATTACGCCGACTGTCTCAGAGCTAACAAGTCTACTATGGCTTGGGGTCTTGAGGCCCGTGTGCCTTTCCTTGACAAGGCCTTCCTCGATGTCTGCATGGACATCAACCCTGAAGACAAGCTGATCACGTCCGACAAGATCGAGAAGTATATTCTCAGGAAAGCCTTCGATAACGATGAGTACCTGCCATCGGAGATCCTCTGGCGCCAGAAAGAGCAGTTCAGCGACGGCGTGGGCTACTCATGGATCGACAGCCTCAAGGACACCGCCGAGAAGGTCGTCACTGACGAACAGCTCGCCACACCCAAGCCCGAGTGGGGAGATGATGTGCCTACCACTAAGGAGGCATACTGGTACAGATGTATGTTCGATGAGATGTTCCCCAAGCAGGCTGCTGCCACCGTCAAGAGATGGGTGCCCAAAGCCGAGTGGGGCTGCCACGCTGACCCCAGTGGTCGTTATGTGAAGAACCACACTGCTGCTGTCTAAAGACAATCTAATTTTTTTGATCCGTAGACCTTAACTAAAAAGTGAACTTGTACAAAGATTCCCCCTCGCATTCGTATCATATAAAAATAATTTCGTATTGATCAAAATTTATCTATGCATTCATTGCGTATCGTTAAAAGTTTAATTTCGTTACTGCTCTTACAAGCGGTTTTGAGGGGCCTGGTGGCCCTGGTTCCCCTCTGCCTTTGGTGAGAGGTCGGGCCAGATTTCTGCAAACACGTCCCAGATGTACTTAGCGTAGACAACCTGGATATCGAGATCCTTGACGAACTCGCATTCTTCCTCCACAACGTTCTGGTTGTAGTAAGGAAGAATGACCTTGCGAACTCCTGCGAGGTGAGCACCAAGGAGTTTCTCTCTGATGCCGCCAACAGGGAGAATTTTGCCGCGAAGAGTGATTTCACCAGTCATGGCAAGGTCGCGAGGTACCTCTCTTCCAGTCAAAGCAGACACAAAGCAAGTGGTCATAGCGACGCCTGCTGAAGGTCCGTCCTTGGGAATGGCACCAGCGGGCGCATGGAGGTGGAAATCATTCTCCTTCAACTCGGCAGGGGCAATTCCGAGCTTGTGGGCATTAGTGCGTACCCACGACAAGGCAATGTGGGCACTCTCGCTAATGACGGAGCCTAGCTTGCCTGTAAGCTGAAGCTTGCCGGCTCCGCCAGGAGTCTTGGTGACTTCAAAGACAAGAATGCCACCAGAGCCAGAGCCCATATAGGCGAGGCCATTGACAAGTCCAGGGGTGTGGCGGCGGCGTGTTTCGCCCGTGTCAGTTACATAGTCGTCACTCTCGTCGCCAATCACGTCCTCATAGAACTTCTCAAGACCTAGGTACTTCTTCAGGTCTTTGACGCCAATGACGCGAGTCTTGTGGGTGTCGGAGGGTGGCGACTGGAGCATTTCGACAGCAAAAGCACGGCACAATGCGCCAATTTGTCTCTCAAGGTTGCGAACTCCCGACTCTCGAGTGTAGCGAGTGGCAATGGTGTGCATAGCCTCTTCGTCGAGGTCAAGCTCGTTTGGCTCAAGAGCAGTGGCTCGCAGCTGCTTCGGAAGTAAGTACTGGCGAGCAATGTGCTTTTTCTCAAGGTATGTGTAGCCCTCGATGTTAATGACTTCCATACGGTCCAAAAGAGGTCCTGGAATCGTATCAGTCGAGTTGGCAGTCGCAATAAAAGTCACCTGCGAAAGGTCGATGGGGAATCCAACGTAGTGGTCCACAAACGACGAGTTTTGCGCTGGGTCAAGCACCTCAAGCAAAGCAGCCGCAGGGTCACCATGCGCGGAGTGCGCACCTTGGCCAACCTTGTCAATCTCGTCAAGAACAAGCACGGGGTTCATTGTGCCAGACTTGCGAAGAGCCTGTACAATGACGCCAGGCATAGCTCCAATGTAAGTACGACGGTGACCACGGATCTCTGCCTCATCACGTACACCACCAAGCGAGATACGGTAGAGTTCACGGCCGAGAGCCCGGGCTGTGGACTTGGCCAGAGAAGTCTTGCCTACACCAGGAGGACCGACCAGCAACAGGATTGGAGCACCAGTAGGCGTGTCTGGATCGTGCTTAGCCTTCTTGGCAGATCGCCAGTCCTTTTCGATGATTTTCGCCTGTCTGCGCTCCTTCTCCTGGAGCTGCTGTTGCTGTCTCTGGCGGAGATACGTCACAGCGACGTATTCTACCAAACGCTTCTTGACTCTCTCAAGACCGTAGTGATCTTTGTCGAGACTAATTTGAGTACGCTCCAAGGCATCAGGGCCCAAAAGCTTCGGCTTTTTGTTGTTCCAGGGGATGTCCGCAAGTGTCTCTAGGTATGTGCGGGCGACCTGGTACTCCGCCTGCTGCGATGACATACGTTTGACGCGCTTAAGCTCGCGATCAACGATCTTACGGCCCTCAGCGCCGACGTCGGCAGTCCGAAGCTTCTCCTCGATCTCTTCCATGCCGTCATCGTCCTTCTTTTGAGGTCTCGGGACAAACCGTGAGCTAGAATTAGACGAAGGTAGGTTCGACTTTGTATTAGCTGCAGTTGCTCCCTGGTTGTCAATGCTGCGACGCACAGGCACAAGCGCATTGGAGGTGGGCGCAGGAGATGGAGGCTTCGCTGCAAGTAAAGCGCAGAGGCGACGGCAGCGCTGAACCACGTCCAATTGATTGAGAATCTCCAAGCGTTCAGTCACGCTCAATGGAAGCACAGCAGCGAATATATCTACGAGCATCCCGGGGCTGCTTGCCGACTCTGCAAGGCCAAGAACTCGAGCTACAGGCACGGCCGCTTGAGGGCGTCGTTGCATGAGGTCCTGGACTGCGAGCTTGAGCTCGTCAATGAGCTCCAAAGAAAACAGTTGACCGGCTTCATTCAAAAGCTCAACCTTGAGAGACTTTCCCGGCTTGTATGGGCCCTTTGACAGGATTCGCGCCCTGCACAGGCCCTGTATCAGCTTTGCTTCCTCAACAGCCAATGTCACAGGCGAAACATCGTCTCCGTCGTTCTTTGTACGGTTATCAGCGTTGGGAAGAAGGCGGCAAAAGGTGCCAATGGAGTTGTGCTTGCCAGTTTTAGGGTCAACATGAATGGCAACAACCAATGGCTGCGAGATCTTGAGACCGGGGATTATTGTGCGAGCTGCGCTCAAAGTGTTTCCATCCACTTCGGTAGGCTTCGCGGATTTTGGCAATGGAGGCGCACGCACCACGACTCCCGGGAGCAGTACAGTCTTCTCCGGGAGTACAATTGCTTGAATAGTGACCTGTACCGAGTCCTTAGACGAGGGACTCATCGTGTTAGAACTTGTCGAACACTTTCTAATGTATGTGTGGGGAAAACGCCAAGTTTTAAAGGCAGGTACAGTAATTATAACGCTGATGATATCGGCCCGAAAGGGGGGGATCGAGGACGATTAGGCGATGATGGCCCACACTGGCCGAGGCAAGTTTAAGAGCGATGTTATCAGCTAATCTTCCCAGCTATAACTTAGTTAGAGTGGAGGCGGTCCTGATCGATGATATCACACGTGACCCCACTTGTTACAAGTCTCCGGCTTACAGTATAGTTGTAGCAGAGTCTAGAAGGACTGAATTGTTTTAAGCAACAAAGTGTTACAGTAGTCAAAAATATTAGATCGTTAATATGCATGTACATTGAAGAGAATAATTAATTAATTTAATGAGTCAAGCGAGTACGGATACTCTCGAGTTAGACCTTCTCAATAGCGTGCACGCTGAACTCAGAGATGGAGTCGCGAGAGGCACCGCTGGATGACTTGTGCACAATCTCGTCCGAGCTTCCGTTCTCGAGATGGTCGGCATGGCCCTTGGGCATAAACTCTGGAGCGTGGCCACCACCAACGGCATCGATGTCCTTGAGGTTGGGCACGCGGCTGGGCTTCCAGTTCGTAGTCTTCCAGGCAGGAATGTTCTCCTCCCAAAGTTGGCCAATCTCCTCGAGGGTGAAACCGTGGGTTTCGGGGAAAGTGAGGAAGACGTGGATAGTCATGGCGAAGCAGCAGACGGCGAAAATGATATAAGTGCGGTAAGTGATATGCTCGAAGGCGCTAGGCGTGAACATACCAATGGCGAAGTTGAAGATCCAGTTCACGGCAGCAGCAACAGCTGAGCCAGTGGCACGCTGCTCCATGGGCCAGATCTCAGATGCGTAAAGCCAGCCGACGGGGCCCCAGGTAGGGGCGAAAGTGCAAACGAAGAGGTATGATACAGCAATGGCAGCCTTGGAAGCAGACTTGTTGGACTCGGGGATGTGAATCTGGACTTGGGGATCGCCCTGGAAGCCACCAGGAGCAGGCACGGAGTAGACGGCAAGAATACCGACCATGGCAAACAACCAACCCATCATGATAGTGGAGCCGTAGTACATGACACGACGACGACCCCAGCGGTCGATGAACAAAAGGGCAGGAATCGTCATGACAACGTTCAAAATGTACTGGATACTGGAGGCAACCAAGTTGGTGCTGTCGTCGCCACCGAAGGAAGAGCCGATCATCTTGAAGATGTCGACAATGTAGTACATCATGACGTTCATACCCGTAAGTTGTTGCCACATTTGGCAGGAGAGACCGACAATGGTACGGCGCTGGTTAACGCGGCCCTTGAAGAGGTCGAGCACACCAAAGTTGGAGTTCTGCTCGATCATGACTGCCTCTTTGATTTCCTCAACCTCGACCTTTACAACCTCAGCCTCATGGTCGCCCTTAGCCTGGATGTCGGCAATAAGCTGGATGGCCTCTTCCCAACGTCCCTTAGTTGCGAGCCAACGCGGAGACTCAGGGAGGACCATAGTACCGAGGAACAAAAACAGGCCGGGGACCATCTGGATACCCCAGGCAGTACGCCAGGGAGCAGTAGGTGTGCTCTTGATATACTTGCAGCCGTAGCCGATGAAGAACATGATCATAATACCCCAGGTGACGGCCCACTGGAACATGGCACCAAGGGTACCACGGATCTTCTTGGGAGCCATCTCAGAGATGTATACGGGAACCTGAGACGAGGCGAAACCAATGGCCCAACCGGCAATGAGACGACCAAAGATAAGCTGGACAATGTTCTGGGATGAGCACTGGATAGCAGCACCAATCATCCAGATAAGACTGGCAACCTGAATAATGTTACGACGGCCGATCTTATCACAAACCCAACCAGAAACAAGACATGCGAGGAACGAACCACCAGGCATAGAGGATGTAATACCAGCCTGACGGATAGGGGTGACTTGACCACCAGAACCAAAGAAGTCCTTGTAGGACTGCTGTTGAATAAACGAACTCATCGACGAGATGTCGAAACCAAACAACGCACCACCAATGACAGCAATAGCTGCCATCAAGTAAGGGTTGTGAGTCTTGTAAGGCAGCGAGACGCCGCCGACCTTGTGCCAGTCGAAACTTTTCAACCGGTCCATTATTGTGTGATAGTTTTTTCTAGATCTCAAAGTGGGGAAATGTATAGACTATTTATATTGCATGATTTTGGCGCGGCGCCTGATCTTACCCTTTTTTTTTTCCTGGGGGAAGAGGGGTCAAGGATTTTTTCCGGGGTCATGTCATGCAGATCAGTGACGAGATGCTGACGCTGATCGGTACGCGAGTTCATAATGATGTGGGGACGAGACCACACAGCTTGAGAAATTTTTAGTTTTTGTTTTAGAGCCGCACGCGACGACTCGCACATACCAGTACCTGCCGCCGAAGCCGTTCTACCACTAGCCGCCTGTTAGGTTAGTTGTTATGGTCCCGCTTGTATTCGCACCACCTGAAACTCATCTTGCTGTTCGTATCTCAATAAAGAAAAGTCTCGGACCCCTCATTTAGTCCCCAGTCCTTTTTTTCTCTTTTGCTAGTTTCTCCTTTGCATATACTTTCGTCTGTCAGGGTCCCCCCCGCAGAGGGAAGATTCAACTCGGTCGTGCACATCTATACAAAGCTTACCCGCCTGTGAAGTAAGCTGGTGCCAGTGGTTAGGTTTAAGCTAAAGAAAACCTTGGCCAGTTGTGCCGTGTACTGGTGTGGTTTTTCGGTTGTAAAACCGTTTAATTTTGGTTCAGCAACACTAGAAAGTAAAAAACGTCCACGTTTTTTCAAATCGAGACAAACGCGCGCGCGAAAGCCCACTTCATTCTGATATGCCTCCCACTTTGGTTCCAGCCCCCTACGCCCCTACCCCCGGTTCTCCTCGTAAATTTCCCCTGCGCACCCCGCTCTGACCCCCAAATGAGAGGTTTACAGTTTCTAGCCTGGGGATGAGGGTTAACTCACATCAATGTTACATTTATGCGCGTGGCTAGACTCCATGTGGAGTGGTATGCTGCATTCTCCAGGTTTTTCCTGTACGTTAGTGACTAAGCGGACAAACGAGACAAACTAAGCTTAAGCCGACGTTAGGTGTAGGGGCCATCCCATCTTAAGTTCTTGCCTAAATATGACTACGCGTAAGCTTCCGTAGAACCGATCGTAAAGGAGATCATCCACGGAACGGAGGAGTCGGAGTTTAACCGTTGTAAGCTAAGATTCTTAGTCTTGGCAATTTTCAGGGATACGACGATTTATGTTGTGATTTGCCTCATCGGCCTCCCGACCTGCCTGATGCACGGCGGCAATGATAACTACAAAAAGAAAGAAGAAAATTAATATGTGGAGATGTCGATGTCGCTGAGCCTCTTTAGTTTCAGACAGTCGCGACACGGAAGTCCGTCTTCTCCCCCCCTCCCTCGCCTCCTGTCTCTTAATGTGTTTTAAAAAATTAGTTAGCTTGGCTCAGCTTACCCCAGCATCCCAGCATGGTATATATTCAGAAGATGCAGTGCAGAAGGAATGCATAATCTCCACGCGTTTATAGATGCAATACGTAGTCATCCAAAAGCAGGAGCAGGAGCAGCAGCTTGTATGTGGTGAGTCATCATCTTTGTTTTGTGACTAATCGTACTCAAAACCAAAAAAAAAAAAAAAAAAAAGTTGCTAGGGGTTCCCCAAGCAGTGCCTGAAGGCGTTGTTGGGGTTACATAGAAAAACCTACGTCACATGGGTTTGCCCATCTAAAAGAGCATAATTACCCCGCATTTTGGCTATGCTCATGCGTGAGGCTCATTGCGAACACTTTAGTTCGATAGCACTATTATTAGAGATACTAATCACAAGGTGGTCCCTTTTGGGTACCCTTGCTTTCATTAACTTTGGACCTTGTTCAAACTATGACGTCAGTTTATCCTGAACTTTGAATTTCAATTTCAAAAAAAAGTCACTCTGTCGTGATAAAAAGAAAATTACTATTAAAACTACATAACCATTCAATCAACTAAACTAAACTAAACTAGTGCGAAGACGAGTGCTTGGATTCGAGACTTGACACCGACGCAGGCGAGTGCTCCGAGTGATCCGTCTTGGTGCCAATCTTGCCCTCGTCGTGCTCGGCAGAGAACTTGGGAACAAAGTCTGGGGCAGTACCGCCACCAACAAGCTTGATATCCTTGACGTTGGGAATATACTTGGGCTTCCAGTGGGTAGTCTTCCAAGCAGGAACATTCTCCTCCCATAGTTGATTGATCTCCTCCAAAGTGTGTCCGTGGGTTTCGGGGAACATAAGGAACACGTGGATAGTCATACAGAAACAGAACACGGCGAAAATCACATATGTCTTCCAGGTGATATTGGCAAATGCGCTAGGAGTGAACATACCAATGGCGAAGTTGAAGATCCAGTTCACGGCAGCAGCAACGGCTGAGCCAGTGGCACGCTGCTCCATGGGCCAGAGCTCAGACACGTACAGCCAGCCAACCGGACCCCAAGTAGGTGCAAATGTGCATACGAACAGATAGGACACCGCAATAGCTCCCTTGGAAGCAGACTTATTCGATTTGGGAATGTGGATCTTGATCTGAGGATCACCCTCGAAACCGCCGGGGATGGGCACAGAGTACACAGCCAAAATTCCAGCAAGAGCCCAGAGCCATCCCATCATGATCGTGGAGCCATAGTACATAAGGCGGCGGCGGCCCCATCGATCAATGAACAAAAGGGCAGGAACCGTCATAACCACATTCAAAACATACTGAATACTCGAGGCAACCAAGTTGGTGCTGTCAGTGTCACCGAAAGAGGAGCCAATCATCTTGAAGATATCCACAATATAATACATGAGCACATTCATACCCGTTAGCTGCTGCCACATCTGGGTGCTCATGGCAACAAACGTACGACGCTGGTTCACGCGGCCACGGAACAAATCGCGCACACCAAAGTTGGAGTTCTGTTCGATCATGACAGCTTCCTTAATTTCTTCAACCTCAATCTTGACGTTTTCGTCATCAAGGTTGCCCCTGGCTTGGATGTCGGCAATGAGCTGAATCGCCTCATCCCATCGACCCTTGGTGGCGAGCCATCGCGGGGACTCAGGAAGGAACATGGTGCCAACGAACAAGAAGAAGCCAGGAATCATCTGGATACCCCAGGCGGTACGCCAGGGAGCAGTCGGGGAGGTGTCTACATACTTGCAGCCATAGCCAATGAAGAACATGATCATGATACCCCATGTGATAGCCCACTGGAAGCAGACACCAAGAGCGCCGCGGATCTTCTTAGGAGCCATCTCACTAAGGTACACAGGGACCTGCGACGACGAGAAGCCAATAGCCCAGCCGGAAATGAGACGGCCAAAGATCAACTGGGTAATATTCTGCGAAGAACTTTGAATGGCAGCACCAATCATCCAAATTACGGCTGCCACCTGAATAATATTACGACGGCCAATCTTGTCACAGATTGGTCCCGACACAAGACAGGCAAGGAACGAGCCACCAGGCATTGAAGACGTGATACCGGCCTGGCGAATAGGGGTCACCTTACCCTCGGAGCCAAAGAAGTCCTTGTACGATTGCTGCTGAATGAAGGAACTCATTGACGAGATATCAAAACCGAAAATTGCACCACCTAACACGGCGATGGCTGCCATCACCCACGGGTTATGGGTCTTCCATGGCAGACTGATCCCCCCAATCGAATGGGGGTCAATATTCCTAAGACTCACCATACCAAAATGAAATCTCAGGAGAGGACACAAAGGGCAAACCTATTTTGTTGTAGAAAAGATTTATTGACAAACAGATCCGAAATCGCAACTGGATTTCAATGGTCTTTTTATACCCCATTGGCCCCCAAGACCACCCCTGAAATTAAATTTGGCTAAATGAGTTTGTAGCCGCCTCGCAGATCGCCAGGTGCGGAGAAGCCGTCCCTGACACCGACCTTGCACCTTGCACCAACCCTGGCACTGACTTCTATACGTACAAAACTGCGGTGGACCTCTCAACCTTGCCCTAAAACCCTGCCCCGACATAGAATAAAAGTATACAGAAATAATTTGGGGTGCAAATCATTACCATTCTATAGCTCTGAAATTACTGCGTTGACACTCGATTGATCCCATCGAGCCAGCCTTTTTCATCAGCCTTCATTTACCCCTCCACTGCTCACATGTGCAAGGATGAACGCATTCCGCTCCAACTCGGTACGATCGGCGTTTAATTCGATGACGTGCACTCTCTTATTGGGGATGATAGATGGCCCTTTGACTCGCCCACACGGCCCATTAAAAAACGATACCCGTTGAGCAAAAAACACGCCTCTGAATTAGACGCCGTTTCGGTAGTGGCAACGACACATTTAGTCGATGTCCTGGGTGACGTAGTGTAAGGGCCGCTTAATGTCATATGCAAGTTTCCCCTGAGAATCATCTACGCTGACCGACCAAAAGTTCAATACGAGCTGGTTTGATCTAAGGGGGGCGACTAGGGGAGGAGTCGGCTCCTGCATTTTACCGAGCACATTTTTAATCCTTGAAGATCATCACTTAGGTTTTGGTGCCCTACCGCGGCACACCGATTCCAGTTTCCATACAATCTAATTGCCCATCAACGCGGTGGATACCATCATCCTCCCCTCTCAGACCCCTCTCGGGCTCCTTTCATGATAGTTTCGGGGATAATTAATTTACAGTATGTTTCCAGATTTAGATGGTTTAGATTACACGGACCCTTTCTTTGTGTGAATAGGTTATGACTCGTGACAAGAGGTAACGAACGGCTACAGCATACAAACATCATCATTAGGCGCCTTTCAGCTTGATGGTTTCGGTTTCCTCATACTACCAGCCTCCACGCATAATCAATAACCCTCGAGACGGCGCTTAGGCAAAGTGATTGCATGGGCATGCGCATCGCCTGCCATAACCCCGGATGATTACGTATGCCCTGGGTAATCCGTTTCGCAGAAATTTCTGGGGTCGTGCAGATGTTACCCCGCATTATGCCCCCGCATGCATACAACTTATGCAGGCAGAATGCATGACCTGGAGGCGATCACCAAAGTAGCGCGAAGCCGTACAACCCCATCCAAATCTATTGCTTTGATGAGCCATCATTGTGAGCTCTCGCCGCATCACGAACTGAAACTAGTAGAGGGAAGTTGGCAAAAAATACAACAGGGACGCCTGGTAATTAGACTTGAAATAAAATTAAAATAAAATTTGAGTTGTGGCGATGAGAAAAAAACTAAAAAAAAAAGAGTTGACACTTAGTTAGTTATGCACAATAGGGTTATTAGATTTCAAGGTCACTCTTTCCGTATCATTCTGGTCTACTTCTCAGTGATGGCCTCAGACTTGAAGTCGGTCTCAGACACAGTCTCGGGGTCCTCCGAGTGCTCGGCAGACGCCTTGATCATTTCGGGAGCAGCCCCGCCTCCGGCGAGGTTCATGTCGTGAACATTCGGCACGTTCTTGGGCTTCCAGTTGGTGGTTCTCCATGCTGGAACATTCTCATCCCACAGCTGGTTGATCTCCTCTAGAGTGTGGCCGTGAGTCTCGGGGAACATGAGGAACACATGGATCGTCATGACGAAACAGAAGCAGGCGAAGATAATGTAGACCTTCCAAGTAATGTTCTGGAAACCGCTAGGAGTGAACATACCGATGGCGAAATTGAAAATCCAGTTAGCAGCTGCTGCGAAGGCTGATCCAGTGGCACGCTGCTCCATGGGCCAAATCTCAGAACAGTACAACCAGCCCGCAGGACCCCATGTGGGCGCAAACGTGCACACGAATAGGTAGGACACGGCAATGGCTGCTTTGGACGCGGCTTTGTGCTCCTTGGGAATAGTGATACGAATCTGTGTGTTACCACGGAAGCCTTCAGGGCCCGTAGGATTAGAGTAGACGGCGAGAATAGCGGCCATGGCGAATAGCCAGCCCATCATGATGAAGGAACCCCAGTACATCATGCGACGACGACCCCAACGGTCGACAAACAGCAAAGCAGGAACTGTCATGGCAACGTTCAAAATGTACTGAATAGCACCAGCAATAAGGTTCGTGGATTTCGAGCCCCAGTCGATACCGGCCATATCGAAGATGTTGACGATATAGTACATCATCACATTCATGCCCGTGAGCTGCTGCCAAATTTGGCACCAGATACCAACTGAGGTGCGGCGAAGGTTCTGCTTCTTGAACAGATCCCAGAACTTGAAATTGGAGTTCTGCTCAATCATCACTGCCTCCTTGATTTCCTCCACCTCGCACTTGACCACATCTGAGGACGTGTCGCCCTTAGACTGGATATCGGCAATAAGCTGAATTGCCTCTTCCCACCGGCCCTTGGTGGCCAGCCAACGCGGGGATTCGGGGAGGAACCCAGTGCCAAAGAACAGAAGCAAACCAGGAACAATCTGAATACCCCACGCGAGACGCCAGCCAGCAACAGAGTGGCCTCCCTTGATATTACCACAACCATATCCGATGAAGAACATGATCATAATACCCCAGGTAACTGCCCACTGGAACAATGATCCAAGACGACCGCGAATCTTCTTGGGACTCACCTCAGAAATGTACACAGGAACCTGCGAAGAGGCGAAACCAATGGCCACACCAGCAATCAGGCGACCAAAGATGAGCTGGGTCAGGTTCTGGGAGGAGCATTGGATAGCAGCACCGATCATCCAAATGACAGACGCAAGCTGGATGATGTTGCGACGACCAATTTTGTCACACACCCAACCGGAGAACAAACAGGCGACGAAGGAACCACCAGGCATAGACGAGGTGATACCGGCTTGGCGAAGTGAGCTAACAGTGACCTTCTGGACCTCAGGGTCGTACTTGCCGAAGTAGTTGATGTAGGCATCTTGCTGGATAAAGGAACTCATGGACGAGATGTCAAAACCGAACATGGCACCACCAAGCACCGCGATGGCCGAAATAATATAGACGTTGTGGGTCTTCCATGGGAAGGAGAGACCCGTAAATGAGTGCAGATCCACCATTGGTAGTCAACGAATGGACTGCAAAATTCGAGTGGAGTCGAATAGTCGTGAGCAGTGTCTTCTTATATGTGACCTCCGTAAACTCGGCCCAGATTTTTTCTGGGTCTTGCATTGCATCAATTTGCGTCGCATTGCGGGGTGCGAGTTTGTAGTGAGCCTGAATGCGGCGTGCATGACGATTTCCCTGCATTGGGATGCGAGTCAATGCCTCTTCACGGCGTGGACGCATGTAGCAATGCATCACAACAAAAGAAAACATGTACTCGGACGATACGACTAACCGGGCCAAGACATTTCGTGTATTTTTTAACAATTATCGAACGTAGATACGTGTTACAAGTGATCGTTGCATCCTGGATCCATCATATTTAAATTGGTTTTAACGCTTGCACCACGATCCGGAAACGATAGAAAGAATTCGTTTACATTCAATATTTTTTTTCGCTCTCGTACTCGGTATTTGTGGGCTTGAAACTTTTTCCGGCCAAGAATTTTCCGGTCACAAGCTAAAGGTCGTCCCGCAGATGACGCAATGATCTCTCTCTCCCATTCTGACAGCGGAGATCCTTTTGCCAGCCATTCTGAGTAACATGTGGCACTCCAAATGCTGCCTACATTCGTATATATTCGCTAATCGTACAAAGTTACAGTAGCATATGCAACGAATTTTTCAGATTTGACGCTAGAAAAATACACCAGTGATTAACGGTGCATTTTCGTGTTTGTCGATACCCATGTTATAGGGCCAGTTTTGCCAAAAGAAGTCTCTTCGAGCCTTAATTGCGGCTATCTGCGCGGTTCCTGGCAGTCCCAGCCTCCCTGAGAGCTTTTATTCAGGGGTCGTGGGGTACAGCAAAAGGTCAAAGATGGTGAGACAATTTTAGGCGTATGGTCTCGCTCCCGCTACGGTGATCGGCAAGCCTGGGACCCGCTTAGAGACACTCCCCTGCGCATGTATGCAAGTGGAGTAAGCGATCTGCGAGCGGTTGTTGGGGCAACTGCAGGTGTCACGAGGGGCTGGAAAGTATAGCAGTAAAGAATGCGACCGCTGCCGAAGATAGCAAGCGCCTGATTTATCCTTTTATGGCATATCTCTGAGCAAAAAATGGGAGCTAATTACGAGCTGTAGGCGCGTGGTTCTGTTGCACTGACCCTACGAAATAAGCGGCCGCGAGTGCACCTCGACTTCTCAAGCGGCATTTTTGTTTCTGCTCGAGGCCAAAACATATGTTTTTCATTATTTGATCGGGGACTTCATCCTAGTTGACTTAGAAAAAAAAGTGGTGCTAACTAGAACCTCCATGTAAGTTTATATTGAGCCATCGGGGTATTACTCTGCCAATTTCAAGGCACCGTAGATTCACCATTTCTGGACATATGTGTGCGTTTTAAATATGGCAAACTATAAAGTATGTCTTTTCCAATCGCATCTATGAAGATACTACACTGCAATCCCCATGTCTTTGATTCCTGGACAGCCATTAGAAATAGCTGAGCCGCGTCCCAGGATCAGGAGACAGCAGCTGGGACGGCCCTAGCTTCAGCCCCCAAAATAGTTTTATTTAGCAGAACACAGTGGATGCCCTGAAACAAAACAAGTCAAGCCCGTATTGTTAGGATTTATCGCGTAGTTGGGTTGGAATGCTACTCTTCATGATCCATGGTGTCAGATATGTATTCATAAGAGCACTAAATAAGCTACATATCCAAAACAAAAAATGTTAAGATCCAACTCGAGTGAGGCATGGTCAAGCAAAGTGTTACTAGATTAAAACAAGGTTTAGATGCTTTTAAAGGATCAAATTCAAGTGTCCCGCCTGGCTTGTGGTATAACTTACTTTGAAGCTACGCACCTACTCCGAAGTCGTCTGAATCTGCCAAAAAAAAAAGCCTCCAATACAATAAACTAAACACAAACACCTTCGCGGACCTGAAAGCATCAGGTTATTGCGAAAATTTGTTTCTACGGCAAGCGTTTGCCTTCAAAACTGAGCGAAGTATATGAGGCGGCGCTCAAATGGCCGTGAATCACGTGATACAATATGAAAACCGTGTGAATTGATATTGCTATTTCTGGAGCTGGTTGTGATCTAGCATTGTAAATGGCTCTAGATCATCCCTGCCCACCTCAGATTCTCGTAAAGAATCGCATCTGTGACCGCACTCATCACGAAAGTCATGCTTGTCTTGTCTGTCGCACATGTCCGGTGTATGTATAGGTTACGGTCGCCAAGCTTGATGCACCTCCGGAACATCGACTCAATATATTTGAGAACCTCCTCAGCGCTTCGGTTATTGCCTTTAAAATCAGGGTAGTAGCGCGAGAAATTGGAGATGCGTACCTTTTCTTCGAGGATATCTGTCTTGTTGAAAAACAAAGTTACGCTCTTCGATCGGAACCACTGCGAGTTTACAACTTGCTCAAACACGGCCATTGCCTCGTCTAGCCGGTTGACCCGCTTATCCTCGAACAATGGCTGATCAAACTCAGATACGGCAACAACAAACAGCAAAGTAGTGACGTCGTCAAAGCCGTAGATCCATTTCCTCCTCTCTACTCTCTGTCCGCCAACATCCAGCACAACGAGATCTGTTCCTTTGACATTGAAGCGAGCAGAGTTGATGCCTGTAGTCTTGATACGTGCTCGGAGGATGTCTTCATCATTAGCGAGGTAGGTTGTGTTGCAAAATGTCGAAATCTTATCCAAAAAGTATGCTGCATTGGTCTCCATACCATCAAGTTTGTTTGCCCGCACCATTTGCTTAAGGTCTCCAGGGCACGCGGCCCAAATATCACGCACAGCCGCAGCTATCGCCTGACGACTATGGATTGCTCCCCTTGGGTTTTCAGGTGCTGGTAATAGTGACACCTGCATGTCCTCGGTCAGAGCAGCTTGAGCACTTTCAATGATCGGTTCTCGCATCACTGGACTTCTTCCAAGTGGCCCATCGTGACCACCAGAAGACATTTGGAAAGAGCCAAGATAGTCGCGGGTACGCGGATCCCGCTCACCTTTCAGCAGGGCCTGCCGTGATAAGTCGAGGCTCCGAAGCAGCTGGCGGCACATGGCAATATGGCGATCGGCACCCATGGAAAAATCAAACCATTCTCCCCTACCTTTCTCATCGCATATTTCCATGAGAATACGTGCCATGCGAATTGTATCGATCCATATGAGCTTCGAGTATTGGTAACGTTCGAACGAGTCGTAGCTCTTGGCGTAATTAAGCCGAAGCTGTTTAAAGACCGTCGACTTGCCACTCTCGCCCGTTCCCAAAAACAATGCCCGTTGAACCGTTGAATTACGGGCTTTTGAGAGCTTCTTCTCTGCCTCGGCGTTGAGTTTTGTCAATACCCGTTTCCTCGCCTGCTCAGGAGTGTCGGTGCTACGAGGTAGGCCCTTCGAGCTTGGGCTTGCAATCGAGCTAAAGCCACAGCCCATTTGAATATGATTCTTCCAATGATCGATTTCTAGTCTAAGTTGCAATTAATCTACCAACCTCTAAATTCCGATCGAGCTTCAGGTTCTAGCTTCGAGCTTTATCTGTATACAGCAATGGCTTACTACGAAACCGTCCCGTTTTGAAGAGACCATCATGGGACCAACAAGGGGAGATGTCGGCCCAAACTGGTATTCTATACTAATTGTGCACATCTGAACTCTCCAAAACTAGGTGGCTTTGGAAATTCAGACTACAAAATATAGCTAAATGAATTTTTTTACGATGAATTTTATGGCTTTGCTGGCTTCAGAGTCCACAGAACCTTGCCATATCGACGACGATCATCTTGCAATGCTGACGTACCCCCTTCAAGTGCCCTAGGATGGGTTTAGGGGTCGTTTGATTTGATTTTGATTGTATGTCAAGGTCACAAATTGTAGAAATAGTTCATCGAAAGATGAGGTATGGCTATTCACTAGTTATATTGAGTCGCAATACCGACTTGTAGCCGGAGCTGTTGAAGTCGCATGCGAATAGCTGATAAGCTCCCAGTGGCTCGAGAAGCGCGTCTATAGAACAGCGCGTCACCAGACGAGCACCCCAACAAAATCTCTAACTTCTGATTGATTTAGACTCAAACTCAGCCGTGAAATTCATTTACATTTCCCTAAGGATCTCGCTGGTCGCAATGACTTCGTCAAAGGCTCGACACAGATCGTTCAGCCTTGAAGCAAGCCCTTACCTAAGTACAAGAGCCATCAACTGATGCATGGACGTGGATGGCTCCAAGCTTCTGGTAGATGGATATATCAATTTCAGACCTCTAACAAGGGATATACCTTGCTTGTGACCAATGGAAAGAAAGTACTGGTTGAAGACAAGACTAAAGAGGCTGTTCGTCAACTCAGTGACACACTAGGGAATGAGTTCTACCTGAGTGAAGAGGCGAGCTTCAATGCATTCTATGAAGGATTGTCTAGCGCACTAAGTGCTCAGAAGAACAATATAAATGACCAGGAGTGCATTGAAGTGAACCATAAACTGTGGGGGTCGAGCCTTAAATGGCAATTCCACCTTGTGGAAGCAGATGCTGCGCGAACTGATGTCGTGCTTCGTAGCGTGTGTGATGGGCTGTTGGGCGCGATCGTTAACCTACACGGGGCACTGCTAAGAGAATCGGCACAACTAAAGCATAGAGACCATCAAGTTCAGCGTCTGTTAGAACTCGCGGGTCCCGGCCATGACTTGGACATCTTCAAGAGTGCTGCGTCTGACCTGACTGCAGATACCAGGACTGGGCTCGAGATTGCCCAAGTATACTGGCCCGAGCAGAACCTGATGGAACTTGCAGACTCAACCGATTTGCAAATAGAAGAGGCAGCACAATCCAATATACCAAACCAGGCCGATGCACCAAAACAATTCGATGCCTCAAGAGAGCCAGACACGCCGGATCGAGCAGCCACTCCCGAAACAGCATCAGAAGACGAGACAGAAGCTGTCGGCGTCAGCAGCACATTTAACAAGCCATTGTCACCAGATCCGGCGTTGGTGAGGCCCCACCCACCAATAGAACACCTGTCAACCAAAAGGCGAGCTGAGCAGAGCCCAAAACAAAAGCCACAGCCAGTAGAAGCAGGTGCGGATCGACTTGTACGTCAACACAAAGCAAGAAGACTAAAGTTTTAGGCGCGCTTATCATGATATCATTTGCATTGATTCCACCTGATTCTAATTATTCCACCAAATTCTAATTATTCTACCAAATTCTAATTATTCTACCGACTTCTAATTATTCTACCAAATTCTCATTATTCAGACGAAGTATCTCATTACAGTTG